>JADRCD010222746.1:0-40728 GCA_019843815.1 Montemys delectorum
ATATTGAGTTCTAGTAAAGTCAGGGCTATATAGGGAGACCCTGTCTCAAAAAATTTAAATAAAACCAAAAAATTAAAGTACACCAAAGTTATAGTACTCAACTGTCAGGTCCATCAAGAAGTGTCAGAAGTGGGCGAGAAGAGTGGGCCAGGAGCAGAGGCCTCTAGTTTTTCTTCAACTTGTTGGTGCCTGCAGCTGCCATCTTTCCTGGAAGTTCATGGCAGCCTTGGGCATGTCCTTCAGGCAGTTCCAGACAGCAGAGGAGCACTTCTCGGAGGCCATAAGGCACAACCCTCAGAAACCCCAGTACTACCTGCACCGGGCCAAGTGCCGACAGTTCCTGCAGAACATTATGGGGGCCCGCCAGGATGTTGCTACTGTGCTGCTTCTAAACCCCAACTATCCAAAGGTGGGCTCCTGCTGACCAGATAGGCTCTTATCCTGTCCCTGAAAGAGACTGTGACACTGAGCTGCTACCCCACTCACTAATGTTACCTTCCTCCTCCTGCCCTCGAGTGCAGTGAGACTCAGACAGGCCCTATAGTCCCTGTCCTGTCTGGCTCCCCACTGGGGAACTGTCCATTTCTCATGCTCTCCTCCTTCTGGGTTAAAAGGCCCTGGCTTAGGAAGTGTACAAAGGCCTCCTCTGTTCATCCGAGGTCAAGGTGGCACTAACCTTTTGTTCTTCTCCTGCCAGATGACTGCAATGATGAACACCCTCTTTCCTGGCATGACTGTGGAGAATGCGCTTAAGAGCCAAGTGGCTGAAGTGGCCAAGCTCCAGCTAAGTCGGATGATAGAAAATGGGCCGAAGAACATCTACCCTCAAAGCATTGTGGTGTAAGTTTGTATGTGGAACAGGGACTTCTGGCCAGGGGTAGGACCTGGTGGGGACTTAGAACTCTGGTACAGCTGTTTTGTAGGGCTTGCCCTGCCTGGTCTCTGGGGACAGCAGTTCAGATTCCAGAGACTGATAAAGGGCCCTGGAACCATAACTTGATAGGAAGCGGTTAATGGAACGCCGGAAAGCCCAAATCATGGTGAAGGCCTGGAGACAGGAACTTCTTGGGACCCCTGAAGAGGAAGTGACTATTTTCGAGGCTCCGCAGATAACAGAGGCCAAAAAGGTGAGTGGAAGGCCTGAGGCTCCTGGAGTCTAGTGTGAGCCTGACCTACCCTCATCTGAAATGGAGGCCCAGAAGTAAGGGTGCTCCTGTGATGTGTGATCATACACTGCTTGGGACACTGGCCACTCGTGCTTTGCCTTGGCCCTATAGTCTTTCCATCGTCTACCACAGAAAATACACTGTGGGGGGCAGAGTGGGTGGCTTGTGCTGTATGTGTGTTGTCTGTGCAGGACACATACCCATGTGGAGGTCACAGAAGGATGTTGGGTGTCCTTCCTTCCCTACCATTTTGCACTTTATTGAGACTAAGGCAGCCTCAGAAACCTCCTGTCTCCACTTCCTCCACTCCAGGTTGTGTATACATGCCGGGAATTCCAACTCAGGTGCTCAAGCTTGCACAGCAGGTGCCTGACCTACGTATCCGTCTTCACTGTCAGTTAGTGTTGCTTTCCAGACAGGGTCTCACTACATAGCCCTAGCTTGCCTGGAATTCACTATATAGACAAGGCTGGCTTCAAACTCACAAAAATCTGCCTGCCTCTACATCCCTAGAGCTGGATTAAAGGTTTGTAACATTATACACGCACACGCACACGCACACACAAACTTGTTTGTTTTTGAGCAAGTGTCTTGCTATGTAACTCAGCTGACCTAGAACTTATATAGCTTTAGGCTGGCCTCAAACTGACAGCAGTCCAAATCTTAGCCTCCTAAGATAGAACTACAGGCATGAGCCACCATACTCATTTTTTTAAGTGCACAAGTCTTTTTTTTTTTTTGGGGGGGGGGGGTTCAAGACCAGGTTTCTCTGTGTATATAGCCCTGGCTGGTCTCAAACTCAGAAATTTGCCTCTGCCTCCCAAGTGCTGGGATTAAAGGCGTGTGCCACCACTGCCCGGCTAAATGCACAAGTCTTAAGTGAAGGGTTAGCTGAATTTTTATAGAGTCTTCTATGGCCTGAAAACCCAAGGCAACAACACATTCTCAGCTCTCAGAAGGCTGTTTGGTTATGCACTGTCTTAGGCCCCTGCCCCATCTCCCACTTCTGCACAAGGCTGACTCAATTCCTAACTCTATATGTGAGACTTACTTTTGTTTTTTTGGGGGGTGGGGTAGGGTGGGGGGGGTTCGAGTCAGGGTTTTTCTGGCTGTCCTGGAACTCACTCTGTAGACCAGGCTGACCTTGATCTCAGAAATCTGCCTACCTCTGCTTCCCAAGTGCTGGGATTAAAGGCATGCACCACCACTGCCTGGCCTTACCTTTGTTTTAAATGAACATACGGGCTGCTGTCCCATCTCTGGGTCCTTCCTTAAGTGTTACATTTATAAGGGTCACGCAGCTGTAATGAATGCTGTGTGTGAAGTAATAAAGTGAAAAACAAAGTTCTGGGAATGTAGAAATAAAGGTAAAAACAAGACTTGTGAGAAAGAAATTATAAGCCAAAACTACCTATAGCAGAGGCATCTGCTTGTATAAGAAAAACAAAGTTTTTAAGGTCAGGAGGGCTGGGCTGAACTAAAACTGACCAGAACATAACCTGTAAGAATAAGGTTAGATGTTCTACCCCTCCCTGTACTGGGGTCCAGGAACACCCTGACTTTACAAAAATTCTGGGACTTTCCAGCATGACCCCTTCCAGGGGCTTGCCAGGTACAAGAGTTAGGTAAGGGGGCAAATGTAGCCAAGAGCAGCCCCCCATGAGCAAGCCCAACCAATGCCTGAAGAGATCCTTTGTTTGATACTGCACCAATCAGAATAAGCTAACTAGCCCTGTTGCCTAGGTAAAGTTTAAAAGATGTGTGCTTTCTGAGTTCTTTGTTGCCTCTTCCTACTTGGATGAGCAACCCCACGTGCATTGGCCAAGCATGTTGGCTCAATAAACCTCATGTTATTGCAGCCATCCGTTGTCAAGTTGTGATCTGTGGGTAGCGCATTGAGGCTAAGACTCTCTGAGGGACTCACAGAGTCTTACATGAGCAGCTCAGGTCCTCTACAACAGCAGTATTGACTTAACCACTGAGCCATAGCTCCTCCCAACCCTTTTGATGCTGTTGTGTTGTTGTTTTGTTGTGTTTTGCCAATTGAGACTTGTTTAGGATGGGTTGGGAAGGCCAAGAGGCTAAGACTGCAGGCAGGGCATTTAGTCAGGCCAGATAGGCATCCTATCCTACCCTAACAAGGGAGAACATTGGTTCCTATGGGGCCAGGCTTCTGTATGAAGCGCTGAGCCCTGGAGAACACAAGATAGGGACTGAGAAGTCTCTTCCTCACCGCATACTCTTTCAGAAATTCACCTGTGTGCTACAATGTGTCTGCAATGCCTGTCTCATAGTGCCTGGGACCAAGTCTCTGAGCACTAAAGTAGCCTGCTGGGGAGAGAGCAAGCTTTGTATCCAGCAGGACTGGTGGCCTCCTCCTCCCCTAATCACATCTGTAGCTGGGGAGAAAATGTAAAGCTGGCAGGTACCTGCCAGCTATCTCCTTGGGCCTATTTCAGCTAATCTCCCAGAGAGAAGATGCTCACGATGATGTCAGGGGCACACGGGTGCACGTTCTTTCCTATTAAAGTGAACTAGGAAGGGCACCGCACAGCATTCACTACAGCTGCATGACCCTTATAAACAAACACTCATGCATACACATTTTAAAAAAATAAATAGATCAATCTTTTTCAAAAATGACTGCTAGCTGTGTGGACGCCACACACCTTTAATCTCGGCACTCGGGAGGCACAGACAAGCAGGTCCCTGAGTTCCAGGCCAGCCTAGTCTTCTGAGGAAGTTCCAGGACAGTCTGGGTTACACAGAGAAACCCTGTCTTTTTTTTTTGGTTTTTGGTTTTTGGAGACAGGGTTTTTCTGTGTAGCCCTGGCTGTCCTGGAACTCACTCTGTAGATCAGGCTGGCCTCAAACTCAGAAATCCTCCTGCCTTTGCCTCCCAAGTGCTGGGATTAAAGGCATTCGCCACCACCGCCCAGCGAGAAACTCTGTCTTAGAAAAAAAAAAAAAAATGGCTAGACTATCCTGTGACCTTGCAAACACATGGGTGTGGGTGCAGGGGTCTGCCAACCTGCAGCTCCCCAGCCTGACTCTTGCTATAGGTGAAGACCTCTCGCAGGAGGACATCCCTGTCAGACAGCTACGTGGACCAGACCTCCTCAGGTTCCGTCTTCAGCAGTAAGTCTTTGCCGTTCCTGCTAAGCCTAGCAGAAAGCAACAGAGAAGCCAAGTACTGAGCATGTCCTTAGGTTCTGCCCTGGATAGCTTTGTCCCAACCTCACAAGGGATGTGATGGGGACTTAGTGGGATGGTGGCCAGCACAGGGCAGGGACCAGTCCTCTCAGACCCTTCCCAGTTGTTACTATTTCTGCCTCTCCCTCCAAGGCCTGTTCTTTCTCTCTGCTCCTCAGTATGTCCCTGAACTAAGCCATACACCTTATGCATGTCCAACAGGTTTTGACTCCCAATTTTGCTATTACCAGCCAAGGGGATGAAAGGGCAAAGCAAGAAGGCTGCTCCCTAGCGCCCCCTGATGTGGGGTGACACCGACAGAGAAGGCTGTTCCCAGTGCTCCTTGGTGCAGGGAGCCAGTATTAGTCCCCTTACTTTCATTTGGTTATCATCCCCCAAACTGTGGTGGCCCACGTGCTCTGAGGCAGGCCTGTACCAACCACTGGTGATGAGTGACTGACCAGTCCTGGCCCCAGGAAGTGAATGCTAAGTCAGCTGGGGGGAGTGGGGGGAAGCAGCCAGCCAGGCAAGTGGGAGTGGGGCTTAGAGGGCTGAGTGTGATTAGACCTTTAGAGAGGTCAGGGTGGGCTTCATGAGCTGAAGGGAGAGTTGGAATCAGCTGCATGTAAGATGGATTGGGACATAGTTCAGAGACCTGTGGGAGAACATGGCTGGGGAGAGCCCAGAGAGAGGGCAGTCTGGGTTAGTGCTGTTCAGGCAGCGTCTTGTCACCCCACAGCCCAGACCCATTGAGAAGGTGGGCCTGGTGGGAGTTGGTAGGCCTCAGGGTTGTGGGCTGGAGGCTGCCTGGAAGCTCTGTCTTCCTGGAGCTGCCCAGAGTCAATGGCTGCTCTTGACACACTCTTCCAGTTGTGAGCATCAGCACATCGGGGCCGGAGATGTCAACCAGTCAGGAGTATAGGAGCTCTTCCCAGACAGTTACAGCATCCTCCGAGTCCACACTGCCAAAGTCTCAGTCCTCAGGACCCAGGAAGAGCCAGGAACTGACCCAGGGCACCAAGGTTGTCCAGGTGGTCACGGAGTACCTAACCGAGAACTTCAATGAGATCACACCTGCCTATGGCCAAAGAGGCTCCATCAAAAAGACACAGGCCACCCAAGGCCCAAAGCCAAAGCCCAGAAAGACAGGGGCTCCCAAGGGTCCCAGCCAGAGCACAACAGAAGCCCCTGAGGGCCCAAGGCCAATCAAGTCCAGGTCTACCCTGAGCCTAAAGGAAAGAATCAGAAGAGCTAAGGCTGTTCGAGCCCAGGGCTGGAAACGCAAGGCCCAGAGCAGCAGCCAGAAACTAAAGACTTCCAGCAAGACCCACAGTGACAGTGGTGCAACCACCAGTGCCAATGAGGCCCCAGGCCAGACTCCAGGACCCAGCAAGGCTGATGACAGCTCCACCTTCAGTGAGAGCACGTCAACCAACCTTAGCAATAGCGAAAGCTTCATGGAACTGACTAACCTTTTAACTCAGGAAGTCCAACAGTTTCCAGGAGACAGAGATACATTCACCCCTGCCCATTAGACCACGCCCTCAAAAGGCCATTGAAGCTCTCCCTTCATTGAACAGATTTCAGCAAAGTTGCCTCCTCCCAGGATAGTAAGAAACATTGGTCAATGTTCTAATACCATGGCTAAGTTTATTATCTCTGTTCTTTTCTTGTACAAAATTAAAAAACTCTGAAATCCAGGCCCAGGTGGCAGCTTGAGTCCTTCCATTTGGTGACACTGTAAGGTGCTAGCCTGGCCTAGCTGGATTGCCAGGTCCAGCCACAGGCTGTGGGCTGAGATCTGGGAAAGGAGCCAGACAAGGCGTGTAAGTAAAAGCCCCCAGCTGGAAGCAGCCACGAGCCTCCGTCCCTGAGTTGCAGTTCACATTGAGAAGGCTCAGGCTCAGACTGCAGGGCAATGGCAAAGCTGTGAGGTTCTGGGGTACCAAGGAATTTCCCAGCAAAGATGCTTCTAGACCTTTCTTCCTTGGCCTGGCCAACACCTTTCTTCATCTTAACAGTGTGCTCTGGGTCCCACAGTGTGCCAGCCAGCTTAGGAAAGAATTCTTCCAGGAGACACCCAGGCCTTTCTTGTTTGTTCTGGCTAGGCAGAGGCAATGATGCCACCTGGGGTTCTCAGAGGAAAAATGTGATTCGAGAGGCTACTGTCTTGCATCCATTGGAGGAGAAGAGCTGTTCATCCTCAGGGAAGTAGGTGGCACTGTCCAGCACAGCCTGAACCACCTCCTCGAGGGGCTCCAGGCCCAGCTGAGTCAGCTCATTGAGCACACAGTGGCGCACGTGATGCCGCTGGAGTGGGAGGAAGGGCACCACAGCATCCACCAGGTGTTCCTCCATGATGCCAGACCGCCAGAAGCCATCTGCAGGTAGGCATGGAAGCGATGGTGAGGAGGTTTTCAAGTCAGAATCCAGGCCTCATAGGGCTAGTGGTGGTGTAGTGCAAGCTGCGGGTGTTGGGGCTATTAAATGCCTGGGTCAGGTCACAGAGCTGTGTGTGCAGAAGCCTGGGGGGGGGGGGAGCTACAGTGCAGTGGGCAATGCTTCAGATTTAGGTGTCTAGCCCACTACACTTAAGTGGGAAGGCCCTACCAACATTGGTCCCTGAGCCAACTTACGGTGAGGGCTGTCCAACACAGCTCTGGAGATCGCTGGCTCCACCTCCTGGAGGCTGATTTCTTCCCGGTCCCTTCGGCTGCGCCATGCCTCCAGGGCCACCTGGTTGATCTGCTCACCGCCAGTATTGCTAAAATCACAAGAAGCCAGGCTGAGACTCACTGAAGAATTAGAGGGTCACACCTAACATGACTCAGAGTTAGCAAAGAGGCCCATTTCCTTCTCCCCATGACAACTAAGTCCCCGTAACATGTATATGTGATGCACTTTACAATTCACAGAACAATCTGGGGTCAGGGCTGACACGGGTTCTTAGTATTGCAGCCCAGGCTAGCTTCAACTTTGAAGCCATCATCCTGACTCACCTTTCAGAGCGCTGCAATTACAAGTATGTTACCATTCTCAGGCTACAAAATCCTTTAGTATTCTTTAACTAGCTTTCCTCAGGAAGACAGTGGGGAATTACCATTGGTCCAGCTTCAGAAGCAGAGAGCAGAGCTCACAGGCTCAGCACTCCTGCTTAAGAACTCACAGCTGGGACACAGAGCTGGGGTCGAGGAGTAGGGACACCGGCCCCTTTCTCCCAGGCTTGTGTCCTCTCAGCCACTAAGGAGGCATAACTGTGGACCAGGCTGGGATTCTACACAGCAGCTAGAATCTAAAAGTCAGAGCCCAGAAGGGCTTTGAGAATATCAATGGAGAAATCAGCCACTTCAAATGACAGTCACCAGGGATAAAGTGAGGAGCTGGGAGAGCATGCATGGGCTCGCTAGGGAGAGTGCCCTGCCGGAAGCACAGGCCCAAGCTGGAGAGCTGGACCTCTAACAAGTGCCCCCCTCAACTGCTTGCAATGGAGGCCAGACCTGATAAAGATGAAGATGGCTTTTCGATAGTTGGTCCCATACACAACCCAAGAAGGGCCCAGGAAGGGCTGCAGGACTTCCATCAGGCCAGGGGGCAGCTTGTCCATCTCATCAAAGAGGAAAAGAGATCGGCCACAGGCAGTGAGGTTCCCCTGGACCCAGCTCTTGAGCTCCTTCTATGAGGGTAGAGACAGGAATTCCAAACGAGTCCAAGACACTCCCTACAATCCGGAACTTCTTCCCAAGCCAAGAAAAATTTCCAAAGAGACACGATCTACATTTCCAGACAGCACCAACCCCTTGAGACAAATGGTAAAAGGATAGTTCAGAGAGGTGCAGAGACTTGTCCAAAGTCACACAGCCAGTCAAAAGGAGAAGAGGGGTACAAATATATGTGCCCCAATTGTCTGTTCATGACAACTAAGTGACTTCTGACAGGGAAGGTTAGACCTGCCCCACAGTGTTGATAGCTACGACAGATCAGGAACCATCGTTATCAGAGCTGGCAGTCACCAGGGAGTGCTTGCCAAGCACCAAATCAGGGGTAAGAGCTTAAGAAAGGATAGTAACTCAGACACAGGCACCCTGTACATAACATCTGCCCTGTACTTAACATCTGCCCTTGTAATCCCCATGTCTCATGCTGTCTCTGACCCATAAGCACCAAGAATGCCAGTACACAGTGTCACTGAGAGCAAGCTTGTCCATGACACCATGGCTAGCTCAGCTCCTAAGAGGTTCTGAAGGCTGAGCCTCCAACTGGATTAGGATGGAGAAAAGGGACCCAGGACACATCCAGCCTACCTTGTACTGTTCAGTGTGGCTGGGATGTGGGAAATGGATGATAGGGGAGAAGTGATGGACATGAGGGCTTCGAAGGCCGCCCCGGAAGAGATACTGCGCCAGCAGGGAGCTAACGTAGGACTTCCCCGTGCCTGTCCAGCCGTGCAAGGAAAGGACCAATGGCTTGCTGGGGTCTGGGTCCTGTACAAAGGCCTTCAATGACTTCACCACCAGGGCCTTGGCCAAATGCTGGCCAGCCAGGTGTTGAGCCAGGTCACATTCCAGACCTAGGGCCACAAACAAAATGCATATCAAATCGATGACAGGCTGTTGACTCCTGTCTGTCAGCTCAGCCCCGGAGAGGCAGAGGCATCAATAATCCTCCTAATCACAGGCCAGCCTGGTCTACAGAGTGAGTTCCAGGACAGCCAAGCAGGGCTACGTGCTAGACCCTGTCTCAAAGCAACAACAAAAAACAACAAAACAAAACAAAAACAAACAAAAAAAAGATCTGGTTACTCTTTTTTTCTTTTTTTCTTTTTTTTGGTTTTTCAAGACAAGGTTTCTCTGTGTAGCCCTGGCTGTCCTGGAACTCACTCTGTAGACGAGGCTGGCTTCGACTCGAACTCAGAAATCCACCTGCCTCTGCCTCCCAAGTGCTGGGATTAAAGGCATGTGCCACCACTGCCCTGCAATCTGGTTACTCTTGCAGAGAACATAAGTTCGATTCCTACCACCCACATGGTAGCTCTCAACTATCTGTAACTCCATCCCAGAGGTGCCAACACCTTCTTCTAACTTCCATGGGCACATGGATGTACCTATACTTGCAGGCAAAGCATAAAAAAGTTGGGCTGGAGAGATAGATGGCTCAGCGGTTAAGAGCACTGACATACTAGAGGTCCTGAATTCAATTCCCAGCAACCACATGGTGGCTCACAACCATCTGTAATGGGATCCGATGCCCTCTTCTAGTGTTTGAAGACAGCTGCAGTGGACTCATATAAATAAAAAATAAGTAAACATTTAAAAAAAAATCAGCCAGGATATGGTGGTGCAAACCCTTAATCCCTTAGCACTCTGGAGGCAGAGCCAAGCGGATCTCTGTGAGTTTGAGACCAGCCTGGTCCACATAGTGAGGTCCAGAACAACCAAATCAATGAAGAAAGACTCTGAAAAACAAACAAAAAGCATCAGAGCTTCGAAGGCATGTCTAAGACCTCTGGGACACGTGTCCACACGAAGGACAGGAGCAGCCACCTCAGCAAGGACCAGTGCGGCACCGCCTCCTTGGAGGCGTTTCTCCGGATTGCACCAGCCCCGAGCAGACGCCAGCTGTCTACAGGTCCCGCGGACCGCAGGTCTCCCGCGGAGTGACAAGTCCGCACAAGGGAGGCCTACCACAAGCCCCGCTGTCAAAAGCTTCCCTCCACCGGGCAACCTCCAAACCCTCGCCTCGGGTTTGAACCAGAGGCTCTCGGATGCCCACCTCCGCCAGCCAGGGCCTGCGGGGCCGCAGACGTTTCGAGCCCCTGCGAGCTCCTGGCTGCCCGCCCCTCCGCTCCGGCTCCCACCCCTCACCCGGCAAGTCCGGCCAGAAGTCGCATTCGCAGAACGAGCCGAAGCTGCAGCGCAGAGAAGCCACGTCCCAGGCGGCGGCGGCAGCCAAGGCTAGCCCGAGCAGCCCGAGGATCGAGCCCCAGGGCCAGCAGCCGTGCCTCGCCACCGCCATCCGGTTGAGGCCCGGTTTCGGTCAGAGGCCGCCCACCGCCAAAACCTGTGAACTACAGCTCCCGGTGTGCACCGCTCCGCGGCTGCCACGCCCATCGCCTACAACTCCCGGCTCCCCTTCCTCGGGGATCGAAACTCGGAGGGGTTGCCTCGCAGCAGTACTGCCAATAGGCCTCCTGGGGGAGCCCACGAACCACCCAGTCCTGTGTTGCCATGGTCACGGGTAACAAGCAGCCCGGTATCTTACCTCAGAATAAAAGATTGTTAAGAGAGTGAGACAACAATAATAACAAAAACTTGCGCGGAACTTTACACTTTCTTGAGAGACTTTTCCAAGCTCTTTTTAAAAATGTGACAAAAGACTGTTCGCAACAGCTTTTTGAGAACATCTCTCTGCCAGTGTCAGGCAGGCGCCTTACATGTGATGTAACAGTACCTGCTATATACCCAGGGATGGTCAGCTCAATTAGATGTGGTCACATAAAGTGTTTTGGCTCAGAAAATAGTGCCTGAAAGATGGTTTGGTAGGCAAAGGCACTTGCCACCCAGCCTAAAGACCCGAGTTCAATCCCTAGAGCCTACCTGGTGGAAATTAAGAATCAATCCTGCAAATTGTCCTCGAACCTCTACATATGAATCCACCCACACACACTACATGGATAAATAAATAAATCAAGCCGGGCAGTGTTGGCACACACCTTTAATCCCAGCACTTAGGAGGCAGAGATAGGCGGATTTCTGAGTTCGAGGCCAGCCTGGTCTACAGAGTGAGTTCTAGGACAGCCAAGGCTACACAGAGAAACCCTGTCTCGAAAAACCAAAAAAAAAGTAAATCAAAAGGCAGTAATGCAGCTTCACAAGTCTAAGTAACTCAGAAAGGTGTGATTTTTTTTACTTTTCTTCCTTTGTTTCTCTTTTCAATACTCCTATATATATATGTATGTATTGCTCTTTCTTACTAGCTACTACACACTAAACACTAATATAAATCCAAGGAGAGGGATTCCCTTATTGTCCTGGTTTTATTGAATTTGGAACCAAAGAAATTAAGCTTCTTATCCAAGTTTCCCAGTCACTGAGCCATTGAACTAAACCCACCTCCAAGTACGGTTGAAGAGCTAATAATATCCCTAGTCACGAGTCCCCAGCCTCATGCAGTCAAAGAGCTCAGAGGCAAAGGACCCCTATATCTCTAATTCAATAAGCAGACTCCTGAGGCCCGGGGCCTAACCTGTGATCACTACCAGCAAAGGGCTCTTCCCATCTTCTTGCTTGTTATTATAGCTCAGAAAAATCCCCTCACCCGCCAGGTGTCCGTCTGTAAAGGGAATTGGGATCCTAGGTTTCTTTTTTTTTTTTTTTTTTAAGATTTATTTACTATATAGCTGTCTTCAGACACACCAGAAGAGGGCGTCAGATCTCATTACAGATGGTTGTGAGCCACCATGTGGTTGCTGGGATTTGAACTCATGAGCTCTGTTAGAGCAGTCAGTGCTCTTAACCACTGAGCCATCACTCCAACCCCTCTAGGTTTCTTTATTTAATGATTTTTTTTGAAGTGTGTGTGGGGGGGGTCTCACTAAGCAACTTCAGCGGGCCATGAAGTCAAAGATTTGCCTGCCTCTGAGTCCAAAGTAATGGGATTAAAAGTATGAGTCACTATACCCAGTTTAAAGATTTTTGTTTTGTTTTGTTTTGTTTTGTTTTGACAGAAACCCACCTGTCTCTGCCTCCCAAATGCTGAGATTAAAGGCGTGCGCCACCACTGCCGGCTAAAGTTTTTTTTTTTTAATTTAAATTTTATTTGTATAGCTATTTTGCCTGCATACCACATGTATGTCCGGTACCCAAGTAGGTCAGAAGAGGGCGTAAGATCCCTTAGCACTGGAGTTATAGATTATGAACCACCATGAGGGTGCTGAGATTGAACCCGAGTCCTTTGGAAGATCAGCCAGTGCTCTTGGCCACTGAGCCATCTCTTCTGAACTCTAGACTTTTTTTTTTTTTTGGGGGGGGGGGTTTGAGACAGGGTTTCTCTGTGTAGCCCTTGGCTGTCCTGGAACTCACTCTGTAGACCAGACTGGCCAGGAACTCAGAAATCCGCCTGCCTCTGCCTCCCAAGTGCTGGGATTAAAGGTGTGTGCCATCACTGCCCGGCTGAACTCTAGACTTTTAAAAGCCCTTTTACCCCACCAAACTCTGGGTTTCTTTTTTTTTTTTTTTCTTTTTTTCGAGACAGGTTTTCTCTGTGTAGCCCTGGCTGTCCTGGAACTCACTCTGTAGACCAGGCTGGCCTCAAACTCAGAAATCCTCCTGTCTCTGCCTCCCAAGTGCTGGGATTAAAGGCATGCACCACCACTGCCCAGTTTAAGCTCTGGATTTCTTACTTGTGGATGGGGTAGGGGTGGGGGACTATGATTTCTCTGAACAAGCCCTGGGCTCAGAGAAGACTAAGGCGTGAGCCCCTACTTACACTGTTTTGGACTGACCATCTCCTCTGCTAATACCTGAGTTAGTGGTGGTCAAGGAGGGGCTGCTTGTCTGCCGTAAACCTGCTTCCCCATATCATTTGGAAAGTCTTTGGTGCTGACCAGGTATTTACTGATGCTGTGGCCCATTCACCTGTGGAAAGTGCTTCTTTCTACCCAGGTCTCACGGGACAGAAGAAAGAGTCATTAAAGTTTATTATATGAAAGAGAACGTGGCTTCTGTACATACATTTACATCAGACTTATTTACAGTAAGATGGAGGCTGTGGCACCTCCAGGCATAGATGCCTGGAGGAAGGAAGAGGGGTGGGGAGCCTCCCATGGCTCAAAAACAGGGAACCTCTGCAAAATGGAGGCCAGCACGAGCTGGTGGGAGGAGCAGAGGTTCCTGTCCATTTGGAAGGGAGACTTGGTGTGTGTGTGATGGAAGAATGGAGCTCAGAGTCCATTCAAGACCCTGGAAGTGCAAGGGAAATCCTGGATTTGAACCCAGAACATTCTTGGGCTGATCACAGTGTCCCTGTGGTGCTCTGAAGGGAATGTCCTGAGCCCCTCTGCCCCCGATTGCTGCCCGCAGCTGCAGAGAGGCAAGATCTCCGGGGTCACAGCTCGCTAGAGCGGATGGCAGGTTCGAGCTTGTGGGACAAGGCAGTGAGGACTTTGTCAAACTTCTCATATCGCCAGGCCTGGCTGCTGTTGGCGCCCTGGCTGCCCCAGAGGAGACGCATCTGGAACTCTGTGCTAAACACTTCCAGGAGCTCTGGTCGGGCCTGGAACCCTGCAGGGTGGAAAGACATGCTTCAGGGCCTGCTCATAGGGATCTTCCCTAACCCCGCAGGGACACAACAGAATGGACTGAAGAACAAGACCTTGCAGGTAGCACCTATCTTTTTTCATCTACTTGTAGCACATGATTTTTAAAGACCTAGATGATAATCTGTGTTTGTGCATGTGGTGCTTGGGACATAGGGCTTTGTGTATCTGGGCAGGTACACTCGGCTCTGCTAGCTTCTCAGCTCTTACAATGTAAAACACCCCTGTAAATCTGAGGTGAGATCTCAGAAGATCGTTTCTGTAAGTTTCATTTTTCTTAAAGAAAGACATATTTAAAATGCATATAATTAATTCTCTTTCTGAGAAAAAAATGAAAAAGATATACCAGAATATTCATACTATATATCTCTGGGCAAGTGAATAATTTTCTAAATCTTTTTTCATTATTATTAATTTTTTTTTGTTTTTGAGACAGTCTCCCTTTGTAGTCCTGGCTGGCTTAGAACTTTCTATGTAGACCAGGCTGGCCTTGAAGTCAGAGACCTGCCTCCATTCTGAGCTGGCCTTGAACCCGGTACACAGCTGGGGATGATAATGAACTCCTTGTACTCTTGCCTCTCTATCAGAGTGCAGGAAAACTGTGAGGCTCATGCTCCCAGTTTATGCCATGCATGCAGTTCTGGGGATTAAGTCCAGGGTTTGGCAACTAAGCCACATCCCCAGCCCTCCAGAATTTTTTGTGGTTTAAATAATGCCCGAGGCAGTAAAAGAGCCAATGTATGAAGCCACTTTCTCTGCTCCTTTCCCAGAATTCTATGTTCCCCAGCTGGGGTTCCCTGAAGGCTGGGCAGGCCTTCCTTCATGCTGGGCCTTGGCTGGGCACCTTGTAATCAGAAAGACAGCTGCTCACTTCCGTGGAAACAGTGAGGTGCAGTAGGCTGAAACACATGGCAAAGGTGTTCAGTGTCTCTCAGCCCACCTCACCTGATGCCCTCGCTAACAACTGCCTAGGAGTGACAAGTCTGATGGAATAAAGGAGCCAGGAGTCAAGACAAAGAAGTGAAAGATGGCAGTGGATGCTTGCAGACAGAGAGGAATAGGTAGAGGCAGATGAAGGGAAGCCAGGGACAGCAGGATCCTGGGGCCATGACAGCTACTCACCTTGCAGCTTGACCTCAGCGTTGGTGTGGTAGAGGCCCCCGTGGTGTGCCACAGTGCGGGCAGCCTCCAGGTGGGCTAGCACAACCTCCACACCGTGTTCCGTGCTGCCCCAAGGTTCAGGACCCTCGGCGGGGGCGGAGTCACACTCCAGCAGAGTTATGAATGGCAGCACGTGTGGAAACGTGGTGTTGCTCAGTGGCGGGCCTTCTGTAGAGAAGGGCAGCAAGCACTTAGACCTGAAGATCCTGCCACCCACTACAACCCCAGAGAAGCCGGAGGCCCCAGGAGGACCACTGAGGTCGCCCGGGGCAGTCCCTTCTTTCCCTGATGACCCTGTACGTGACCGCATACATGGCTACCCCATGGGACGGCCAAGCTTTTACTCTCACCACCCCAGAAGAGTCTTTGGCAACCCATAGGCTTAAATCTATGCCAACATCCCAGCAGGATGTGGACATTGCGCACCTCTGCCCTCATTGAGGCTCTTTAGGAAAGGCTTGAGCTTCTTCTCATACAGAATGGCACCCTCTGTGTGTCGCTGCCGCAGGGTTGTCCACGTCTGCTCCAGCCTGGAAATCTGGGGACAACAGACTATAAGAGACTGTCTAGAGAAGGAGCCTCCAGGAGCAGCTGGTCACAGGCCACTCCACTCAAGGCTGTGGTGTGGGGTAATGACTATTTTTTATGGCTGTCACTCAGAAAATGGGAACAGTGTTAACTGTTAACTGAAGCCCGTTGCAACACATTTTAGAAATCTCAGCTCTGTGACCTCAACGGGTTACTGCTCTGCCTCCGGTGACCACTCTGTAACACAGGACAACACAGCAAGCTCCCCCATGAGGAATCAGTGCTAGTACCTAGCATACAGCAAGTTCATCAAATGATAGACATTGTACGTCGTGTTTATTTGGAAGCATGGTGTTAAGTCTCGAATTTCTAATTCCCTTGCCTCTTCTTCCCAAGGTCTGAAATTAGAGGCATGCACCACCACACCCAGTTTGTGAGGTGCTGGGGATCAAATTCATGCTCGGCTAGCTCATTCTATTAGCTGAGTCGCAATGTAAAAAAAGCACGTTCTATATTTTAAAAGATTTACTTATTTTATGTGTGTGCCTTAGTATATGTACATGCATCACGTGCACGCTGGTGCATGTGGAGACTAGAAGAGGGAGTCGGGGTTACAGACAGTTGTGAACTGCTTGGTATGGGGGGCTGGGAATGAACCCTGCATCCTTTGGCAGAATAAGATGCTCTCTTAAGGGCTGAGCCATCTCAAGAGCATTCCTGCTCCACCAAACACACTTTATATTCTTTAAACTCAGGGTTTCTGGTTCTTCTTACAGGTGAGTAAACAGAGGCCCGAGGCAAGAATCAGAATTTAACACCCGGAGAACCTCTGCTCTCCTGTCTGGTCCTTGCCGGAGGAATCCTAGAGACTCTGAAAGCTCTTCTATTGTCCATGTAAATGTCTCCCCCGCTCCCCCGAGGGAACCCGCTCCGGGCCTTTTGCAGACAGCTAAGTAAGTGGTTGTCTGGAGGACCCCGCAGTACCTGGGCCATCTCCAGGGCGCCCATGACGGCGGCGAAGCTGAACATGTTGCCCATCGTCCCTCGCAGCTCGGCCGCCAGCTGGATAGTCTTGTGCAGCAGTGCTGCCCGCTCCTCCGCGGAGCCAGTGCAGCCCAGGATATCCACCGCCAGCATGATGGACATGGTGTGGAACCTGTGAGAGAGGTCGGATCAGAGGGGGCGTGACATTCGGCGGGGCCAGACGCGGCGCTGTTAAGTATGACGGAAAACAGTAGGTCACAGCGACTAAGGTGCGCAGTCAAAGTAACAGGCAGAGCGAAGGGAGCCTGGTTGGACAATATAAGTTAGGAGCAAGATCAGGATGGCAGGAGGAGAAGCTTGTAATTGATCAACGAAATCCAAAGGGCAGAGTTTTAGAATGAACACTGCGGACAGTAATGGTGGGCGTGGCCAAGGTTGATGGACGTGGGGAAGTGAGAGGCTAAACCGGTCGGTAAACGTCAGTCTTTGGGAAATCAGACTGGCTTTGAGCCGAGGGCCACCGGGCTGCGATTGGCTAGTGGGATGGGAAGAGTGGTCAGAAACCTTGGCACAGCCAGGTAAGGTAGCCATGGACTGGTGCAGTGCATCTTACCTTTCCAGCAGGTCTAGTCTTAGCTGCCGGCCATGGGGGAGGGTGAGCAGCTCCATGCCCCAGCGGACTCCCATTAGGGTCTGCATCTCCTTGGTAACGCCCAGTATCCTAGCAACCTGCAAAGACGCCCAAAGGGCTGATTAATTTCCTGTCAGGGTTGGTCCAAGCCATCTGGGAGTCAGAGCTTCGTCTAAGAGGGTCGCCTGGCAGAAGGGTCCAGAGGGTGGGGTGGGGTGGAGGCTAAAACCCAGCTCCCCTGCAAACACTGCGCAAGTAATTCTCCCTTTCTGAGGGAGCCTCAGTTTCCCCATCTGTAAAATGGGGAGTAGGAAGATGCCCATAGGTGTGTGCCATGCTAAATACTCAAAATCAAGAACCAGGATGCCATTATCCCCGATTGCCAACCCAAGGCCCAGGAAGGAAATGACTTTCTTGCCCAAGTTCGTCCACTTGAGCCTGCAGCCCAGTTTCTCCTACTTCTCCCTCAGCAGCATCCCCACATGACTCTTTTTACTTCCTGATTTCTCAGACTAGCGTACCTACTAAAGTACAGAGCTAGAAACTGAGGTATGGAAAGAGCTGTGGTTCCTGGCATCTGGACAGTTTGGGGGCCAAAGAATGTTTTGCTTGTTGTCCAAGAGGGGGTATAGGGGTAAGGGGGCAGATTTTCCCCTAAACCAGATATTCACTTTCTATAGACTAGAACCCAGATGTTCTTTAATTTATTCCCAAAACATCAGCCCTCATTCCAAATCTGCAGCTGTAGAAAAGTCGTGGTTCTCGTTTTTTCCCAAAGAGGAAAATTGAGCTGGTGAGATGGCTTAGTGGTTTAGAGCACTGGCTGCTCTTCCAAAAGGACTGGGGTTTGATTCTCAGCACCCATATGGTGGCTCACAACTGCCTGTAACTCCAGTATTGATACACATGCTGGCAAAACACAAATGGACATTAAAAAGTGAAATGAGGAGGAGGAGATTGGCAAGGGGTGATGGCACAAAGCCTTTTATCCCAGCACTTGGGAGGCAGAGGCAGGCAGATCTCAGCAAGTTCAAGGCCAGCCTTGTCTACACAGCTAGTTCCAGCCTAGCCAAGGCTACATAGTAGACTCTAATAAAACAAAGCAAAATGATCTAAACTAAGAAAATGGAGGCTGAGATGCTAGATGACTAACCCAGAGTCCCAGAACCAAGAAAGACACCTGAGATGTCAAACCCAGGCCACTGGCTTCACTGTACCTAGGGGATTTCGGAATCAGTCCCTCACCATCTTGCTTGACTCCTGACCCCAAAGCCAGACGATAAAGGTATTGTCCCTTCCGTGAGGATTCCTAACACTTACCAGGCAGTCAACTTTGGTGACATGCCGGGCCAGTGTCCTAGCATCCACCTCTGACAGAAGCTCCTTGACCTTTCGCAGAAGGCCCACCTCCAGAGGCCGGTTCTCCTTGGGGATCAGCTGGGACTGGAAGGTAGCCAGGTTGAAAGAAGACGTGGCTTCCACGACAGGGACTGTGAAGGTCTTGCTCCACTCCCCTTCAGGGACTCCATTTTCGGACAGTTCCTTTTTCCTCTCTCTGGAGCTCCTGGCCTTCCGGGGGGTCTCTCCTGCAGCCTGCTCTCGGCCACCGCCACGGACAGGAGGCTGGAGTTGACAGTAGTGGCCAGAGTCTGGGTCACTGTAGCTGCTGAGTGATGGTGATGGCGAAGCCTTGCAGAGGGTGTGGGACGGGCTTGCATGAGGGCCCCTGTCTGACTCTCCAGGAGGCTTTGGAGCACTTCCAGGACAAAGCTGAGGTTCACTGGAGCGGCGGGCAACTGGGGAGGCAGGCTGTGCGGTAGTAGAGGGGGTAGCAGAGGCAGCATGGGCTCGAGTTACTATGGAGAGGAGAGAGAAGACAAGTTATCTCCGTTACCCTTAAAGATGGAGGTCTCGCCGGGCAGTGGTGGCGCACGCCTTTAATCCCAGCACTTGGGAGGCAGAGGCAGGCGGATTTCTGAGTTCGAGGCCAGCCTGGTCTACAGAGTGAGTTCCAGGACAGCCAGGGCTATACAGAGAAACCCTGTCTCGAAAAAAAAAAAAAAAAAAAAAAAAAAAAAAGATGGAGGTCCCTCAGGCTGGAGACATGCATCAGCGGTGAAGAGCACTGACTGCTCTTCCTAAGTTCCTGAGTTCAATTCCCAGCAACTACATGGTGGCTCACAACCATCTATAATGAAATCTGGTGCCCTCTTCTGATCTGAAGGCATAGATGCAGGCAGGATGCTATATACATAATAAATAAATAAATAAATAAATATTTTTTAATGGCTTTAAGGGCTGGAGAGATGGCTCAGTGGTTAAGAGCATTGACTGCTTTTCCAAAGGTCATGAGTTCAATTCCCAGCAACCACATGGTGACTCACAACTATCTGTAATGGGATCCGATGCCCTCTTCTGGTATGTCTGAAGACAGCTACATTGTATTCATATAGATTGAATAAATAAATAAATAAATAATGATTTAAGAATCATCTTTCCGTGTTCCCTCAAAGAACAGTCTACATCTACACAGAACTGTGTATAGGGTGATGTCCTTACCTCCCAGAATATGAAGGGAAATGGTCAATGATACTCAGCATTTCCCTGGACCAGTGGAGCCCCTGTTCCAAGAGGCTATAACATTAGAAGCCACAGAGGTGGTCCAGGGAAGTTAAGCCCTGCTAAAGCTGTCACCAAGTGAATTAACAGTCATGACAGACTTAGTGGGTGGATGAGTGCCCAGAGCTGGTGAAGTGCAGGAAAGTGACCGTCAACAGTAAAGCCATCAATGAGAAGGGGTGGAGCCAGACTTGGTGGCACATGTCTACAACCACAGCACCGGAGGAGGCTGAGAAGGAAGGGAGGCCTTGAGGTGGAGACTGTCAGAGCTACAAACCAGCTTGAGGTACTTAGAGAGATCCTGTCTCCAAAAGGAGTCAGGCAGGGTGGTGCTAGATGCCTCAGTGGATAAAGGCATTGCCACCAAGTCTAACAACCTAAGTTAGATCCCTGGAGCCACACAGTGGAAAGAGAGCCAGTGCTCAGGGAAGTCGTCATTTGACCTTCGTGTTCCCCCTCTATACCCCACACACAAATAAGTAAAGGGATGTAAAATAACTCAGAAGCAGAACAGCAGAGCACGCCTGCAACCCTAGCACTCGGGACTGTAGATTTGAGGCTAGCCTGATCTACATAACAAGTTCCAGGCCAGCCAGAGCTACTTAGTGAGACCTTGTCTCAAAAACAAACGAACAAACAAACAAACAAACAATACCCAAAATGTCCCATTCTATGGCAGTAAGAACTTTTATGGTCCTCAATCTTGAACTGAGAAAATGAAGGCTCCAAATTTAAGAGATTTGCCAAGGTCACTCACTTGGCAGGATGAGGGCTGAAGCCATCACCTCCTAGCTCTGATTACACCTCATTGCTGGAAACTGTCCCATTAAAAACTTAAAAAAAGAAACAAAAGCCATAATCTGGGTGTGGTGGTAGACATGTTTAATTCCAGCCCTTAGGAGACAGAGGCAGGCAGAGCTCTAAGTCTGGTCTACACAGTGAGCTCCAGGCCAGCCAAGGCTACATAGTGAGTCTCTGTCTAGAAAAATAAAATAAGTAAATAAACGTTTTCATGTGGACAAAATAAGTAAATAAATGTTTTCACGTAGACACGATGTTTTGAAAGCAAGCGTATGTGACAACAAGGTTGGCCTTCAGGGAAGGCTTTTGGGGGCACACAGTAACACCCTAGAGGCACGGAATGCTCCCTCCAGGCCAAAGACTTCCAGGAAGCCACCCCTCTCGATGCTCTGACTGCCTTGTGGGCAGGACATTTTGCTTAACAGTCTGAGGTTTGTTTTGCTTTGTTTTGACAAATAAACCGGGAACATATTTTTTATTTTATTTGTATTTATAAGCACAGGATCCCGGGATTTCAATTTTGCTATAAACCTTAAACTTCTCTAAAAAGTACTTAAAAAAAAAAAAAATACCAGCAAAGCACACTACCTTGAACTAACCTGGTCTAAGCTCAAACCAGGACCTCGGGATGCACTTGTTACCAGGGTCCTTGCTAAGGCAGCTGTAGTGGGAACTTTGTCTGCTGAGGCCAAGCACCTTGCACATCACAGCCCCAAGGCCTGGCCCCGTGACATCTGCACCTCCAGCAGGCTTTACCCTGCCACTCACACTGACAACCCATTTTGTGTCCATTGCTGACACCTGTGGGAATCTATCCACCAGACTTGAGTTGCTTGTGTGTCAGCACCAGCGATTCTGCCACAGGCTTTTCTAGCACATTCCCGAGGACCCTGCTCCCAGCACAGAGGCAGAAACAGACAGGTAACCAATGTTCCCCACCAAGACAGTAGCATTACAGACTACCCCCTGCTAGCTTACCAGTGCTATAGGCAGGGGAGCTGGGGCTCTCGGAGATAGGAGACAGGGGTGAGTGTAGATCTGGGATCTGGTCCATGCTGAGGGCACAGTTTCGGATGGAGTCTCGAGGATGGGGCAGTGAGGTGCTGTGGACAGGGATTCCATGAGCCCAGAGGTCAGAGGTCAGGGAGCTTGACTAGCTGTACGATCCCACTCCCCACCCCCTAAACTTCGGATGCTGAAAAGGTATGGTAGTCAAGTTCGGTCTCTCAATGGACAGATGCAAAAGGTGGAGAAGGAGGAGCTGGGCTAAGGTGGAATAGAAGCGCTCCCCCTAGTCTTCTCCCCCAGCTGGCCTTGACCTCAGCTGACCCACAGCAGGTCCTGACTCCCAGACACCCCCCAAGAGGACCCTGAGCCTCAGAGGCACAACCCTATGGCTTCCACCTGCCTATCTTCTAGTCACCTCCCTCCCTCAATTAACCTGCTATCCCTTTCCATCCCTACCCAGATTTTCCTCTTCCGGGCTTGGAAGGCACAGAGACACAACTTGGGGATACCTGGCTGAGCTGAGGTTGCTTGGGGTACTCTGCGTCTCTCCTTTCCCTAGGAAAACGATGGGAAGAGACACACAGGCCAGAAGCCAGCTTATCTTATGATTTCCGTAAATCAGACCACGGACCCTACTCTCTATGTAGACAACCCTACCCTCATCCAGTGCAAACTTGTGTTCCTGCCTCCACACTGAAGCTCAGCATTACTCAGGGATGCTGGGACTCCCTTTCACACCAGCATTTTCATTAACAAGCCAGAGGGGAGTGGGGAGCTGGCTGACCTGTTGGGGCAGCCATCGCCACGGGTGACCTTGTCAGTGGTGAGCCCATCAGTCATGGTAATGCTTCGTCTCTTCATGTGGCTGCCCTTGGAGCCTGAGGGGCTGGCTGGGCTGGCAGCCTTGCTGCTGCCCTGGCTCAGGCCATAGCTGGCCTCGAGGTAGCGCAGTGGGAAGGTGCGGTTGACGGGGCAGTAGATGATGGCCCCGCTCTGTTCGGACACGGCCTTACGGCTGCCCACATGGTAGCGCACGAGGGCAGGCACGTGGTCAAAGCTCTCCTGCTCGAAGAGGTACCGGATGTGGGTGTAGCTCTCGCCGGCCTTCACCACCACCTTGTTGATCTTGAAGTGCAAGGCCTGATTGTGCCAGCGGCACGTGAGCACATAGTCCCCCAGGCTGGTGAGAGAGTCTCGGATGAGGAAGTCGCCGTTCCGCTGCACCAGGGTCTCAGAGACCTACAGATAGTACAGAGAAATTAGGTGTGGTGGCTAAAGAAGACAGGGTCAGGGGATATAGTGACTTTGAATTTGGGACACCAAGACAGCATCTAGTGCATAGAGGATCCAGTTAATAGACATCAGACAGCTGATGCTTAGGTCCAGAATAGGAGGTGGCACCTCAGGTGAGGCCATGGGTCAGGGACACTGAGGCCTGGGAATGGCAGAAGGTGGCACTTGGGATTGAACACAGGGACTCAGTGACTGGAAATGCTGAAATCACTGTGATCAGAGACCTAGGTCTCAAAGCCAGCCCCTCTCAAGGTTCCTACAGGGCAGAGTAAGTTCCAGGCACTCCTCTGCAGCCACCCAGGCCCCAGCATGGCTCTGGGTGCCTGCCCCCTCGAGATGCTCTCTCCACCTACAGCGGATCTCCTCAGTGCTCTACCCAGTGCCCTTCCTGGTGACGACCTGTGTTTCTGTGCAGCCCCCCATTCTTACACTTGTGAAAGGGTGGATACTCTGTGCCCTTCGGGGTCAGCATCCTCCAAGGGAACTGCCACCTTATCTTTTCTACATCCTGGATCTCCTGTGCTGGGGCAAAGGGCCAGGTGACCGCATTGGTCCAGGTCTGTGACTCACAAAGTCACCTCAGGCCAGATACTCAAACTTGGCCAAAACTGAGTAGCCCGAAAATGGATATTCTCTAATCAAATCCACAGGAGGCTGATCTATAAACCAGGAATAACAGAAAACAATAAGAACCACACCCCTCATGCTTGCATTCACCCACACCAGACATCCTACTCTATCTGCTCAGTGGAAGGGTCCAGAGCTGAGCTTCAGTGTGGAGGCAGGAACACAAGTTTGCATTGGATGAGGGTAGTCGTGAGAGGGACACAACAGTCCCTCCTTTTGGGACAGGGTCTCTCTCTGTGGAACATGACTACCTTTTGAGGAGGTATCTCTCCATTCTACAGATCAGGATGCTGGAGCCTGGGGAGGCAAGGTGACTCCCTCAAGGACACACAGTAAATAGTAAAGCTAAACCTCATCCTTGCCAACAAACAGGCCAGAGACTGTCTGGTGACTGGAGCCCCGGTTGGGGTTGGCCAAGGCATGAGTGGAAGGGTCCAGGGCTAAGAGCCCTGTCTGGGGCCTGCTCACCTCACGAGGGATGCGTCCGTGGTACCAGGCATGGCTGCGGAGGTCTGTGCTGCTGAGCTTCAGCTCTTCTTCCAACTCCTTGTGCAGTTTCTCTGGCGAGGAATCGAGAATGTACTTCTCCTTGGAAAACTGCATGGGGAGAGCGAGATTGGCATCTGGTTCCACAGCCCCGTCTCTCTTCCTCCAACTTATCCTGTCTCATGTCATCTTTAATCCTGGAATTGTCAAGAACACTAAAACACTTGTCCTGCTGGGCAGTCCTCACCTATGGATCCCCATCCCAGCTAGAGTAAAAC
Source organism: Montemys delectorum (assembly GCA_019843815.1). Lineage (NCBI taxonomy): Eukaryota > Metazoa > Chordata > Mammalia > Rodentia > Muridae > Montemys > Montemys delectorum. The sequence goes on from JADRCD010222746.1 coordinate 24,088, forward strand.
CTCAGCTTACTCTATCAGAATATACCTAAGCAAGGGGTGGAGACACTGAAACAGGAGATTCTTTTGCAGTAACTTTTTTTTGTTTTTTTGGTTTTTCGAGACAGGGTTTCTCTGTGTAGCCTTGGTTGTCCTGGAACTCACTCTGTAAACCAGGCTGTCCTTGAACTCAGAAATCCGCCTGCCTCTGCCTCCCAAGTGCTGGGATTAAAGGTGTGCGCCACCACTGCCAGGCTTCTAAGTCAAGTTCTGTTCTACAGGAAGCCCACAGGCTTCCGATGAGTCTACATTCAGGAATATGAGCCATGCAGAAGGGCCCAAAGGGACCAGGCAGAGTGGCTTCCATCAGCACTAGGGTGCTGGACAGCAGCAAAGTGCCCTAGAGTGCTCTAGGTCAGGGGATTAAATCTGTGAGAGGTAAGGGTCTAGAGACTTCCAGGTGGACACTGTGGTACAAAAACCTTCTAGAAGTAGTAGGGCTATTGTGAAGGAAGGCCATCTATGGGTCAGTCTGAGAGGCACCGAGTGCCTGAGCCAACCAGCTGAAAAGATGAGTCTACATTCAGGAATATGAACCGTGCAGAAGGGCCCAAAGGCAGCCATAAGCAGGAATGTGGGCCTCACAGGCATCTTCAGTGTCCATTACAATCCTCTACACCTCCCCACACACACACCCACAATCTCAAGTGATCCTGCCAGATTGGAACCTGCAGCCCTGCAGTGAAGTCAGAGGACACTCACTGAAGTTACTGCCCAGGGATCTGCCTTCCCAGCTACCCATAGTGGGAAGTCCTGGGTTTAGAGATTACCAATCCCAGGCATCCTATTGTCAGAGGAGGGTCCCATTGCCAGGCACACCCCCATCATAGAGGCAAACCCACCCGATGTGAGCCATCTGGGACTTAACTCTTTCCTCAGTAAAATTCGTGGGACTCCGGGATCTGCCTCACCTCACCGCTACTCTTCTCCCTGGGAGTCTTTGCCAGTCCCTAAAGATGGCTACTCCAAGACATACATTCCAGGACTGGTCAGAAGTGTATAGACAGGTAAAGCAAGAAAACAGTCTCTCCTGGGTGCTCCTGGAGTCCGGCAAGCCACTCTTCAGACTTTCCCAGATCTAAGACTCACACTCAACACAGGTCCCACCCTCATCTCCACTGTTTTACAACCACCATGATTCCAGCTCCAGGGGCGGCTAGATCTTCCAACTTCTTCCATTCAACACGAGCCAGCCTCACCTTGGGTCCAAAGCTATGGTTGGAGCCCAAGGAGATCAGGATAGTCTACTGCCCTAGAAGAGCCCATGCAGACCCCTACACTCAATTCCAGGTACCTGCACCTGCAGAGATGCAGTGTCCCCTGCCGGGTCAGAAACCGAGAAAAGGCAGGAGTGGAGGATGGATGAGAAGGTAAGAGCTGAGGCCAGGGTGGGGCCCTATGGGCAGATTCAGGTCTATGGATGGTGTAGCACACGGGATAGAGCTGTGACGCTGCCTGGTGAGCTGAGAGATCATCAGAGCACTGCAGTGTGGAGTCAGCTGAGGCCGTTAGTCAATAGCAGAGCAGCCAGAGGCACTGGTCCAGCAACCCAGAAGGAGAGGAAGGCTTGTGACAGCGTGGGCTCTGAGAAGCCTTCAGAGCTCTGGAGACAGACAGTTGGAGTGGTCTGGGTGCACAAGGGTAACGGAGGGACTGGGACTGGATGCTGCAAGGCCTCTGACCACAACACAGCAAAAATCAATGCCATAGTAGGGCAGAATGGTCTTGGCCAAGCCAAGATTTGGGCCTTTCCAGACTCCCTCAATTCTTAGGGTCGTTAGCCTCTCCTGTTTCCCTCTGCAGTGCTCACACCAGCCCAGGCCTCTCCCTTCGAGTTGCACAGGATTCTGGGAAAGAAAGGTGAGCAGCACATGGAAATGGAACCTATACCCAGCCGTACACACACACACACACACACACACACACACACACACACACCACTCTCTGCTCTTAATGGCACACACTGAAACTCCCCTCTCAGTTCCGGAGAAAAGTAGGGACAGACTGTATACTAAAGAACATGGCCCCAAGACAGGACACAGTGTATGTGACCTTGGACCAGTCACTTCTCCTGGCTGGGGCTGAGTAGCTTCATTTGTAAAGGATACTGGAAATTGCCACCTCATTTCCAGCCCTAAGCAGAGCTTAGGTCAGAGCTGGGGTTGAAGAGACCGATGGTCCTCCCACTCATCTGGGGTAAGAAGCCCTAGAACCCCTGTGACCTCTTCCTCACCCTGGGCCTCAGGGTCCTTGGCTCCCAAGAGTGGGGGGGGGGGGCGGGGGGCAGGTGCGAATGCAGCATCCCTGCGCTCAGAGCGCTGCGATTGGTCAGAGATGATCTCACCGCCTCCCGGTCTGCGCACGCCTGATTGGCCCGTGCGGGGATGCTGCGCTCCGCCGCCGGCGGGGCCGTCATTCAGGCGGGCTTCGGAGCAAGTGTGTGTGTGTGTGTGAGGTTGGGGGTGCTCAGAGGTGAGGCGCCCCGCATCTCGCAGGATACCCGAGAGGCAGGAGTGCGGAGAACCTCTGTCAGGGTATCAGTCTCTTCCCAACAGCTGGCTTCCCACCACTCCCCTGCTCCCTTAGGTATCCCAACCCCAGGCACAGCCACCCCAGAGGATGCTCCGCAGAGAGGCGGGGTCCGGGTCCTCCCCTCCACCCCCTTCCGTTTAACCCTCGCACCGCCGCTGCGCGCTCCTGCGCTCCTGGGCCAGCTGGATTGGGAGACCTATACCCCAGTACCCGAGCCCACCCAGATGGAAGGAAGGTGGTGACACCGTGGTGTCCGCAGCGTGCCCTGCGCATTCTGCCTCTCACTCAGCCTCTAGACACCAGCCCCGCGTCCCTGGTACAATAGGGAGCCAGGTGGCCCAGGGTCAGCAGCAGGGACCCCAGAACTGACAGAAGGAACCCCACCTCCCAGCCTGAGTTCTAGTTCCAACTCGCTACCACGTCTCCTGCAGTCCAGAGTCCAGGGAATGGCACCCTGCACCCGCGGGTGCCCCTGTGAAGCGCCCTGCTACCCGAGGTGAGCTAGGGCGACCCCGCCCCCTCCCTTCGCTGGCCGTCTGGACTGCAAGAACCTGAGGGGATGCTCTTGGACTGCGATCCCCATCTCAGCAGCCGGGCGCAGTGACCCGGGTCCCCGAGCCGCCCCCTCACCTGCACCTGTACCAGCGAGCCACGGTAGAAGCAGCAGGCGGCGGCGGACAGCGCACTCCACAGGCTGCAACGCTCGGTCATGGTGCGGCCGGGAGACCCGGGTCCCCGGAGCGTACCAGGGGTGACGGCCGAAGGGGCAGGGGCGCAGGGACCGACCGGGCTGGGCACCGGCTGCGCGTGCCTCTCAGCGGCGCGATTACCTCATCGCCTGGTCGGGGGAGGAGCAGGGAGGCGGGGCGGGGAGACCCCACCCTCCAGCCAGCTGGGGAGGGAGGGGAGGGAGGAGAAGGAGGGGAGGGGACCATTGTTCCTCCCTCCACCACCACCCCATTCCCCTGTGAGGGTTCCCCAGGACCTGCCAAGAGGGATGCCACCCAGGGCAGTTGGGTGGAGTAGGGGCCCTGGGGTGGGTGCGGAGAACCTCCTGCTTTTCCCCTCTCTCGCACCTCTCCAGACCCGGAGCCGGCAGGGACTCTGAATTCAATTCGATCTAAAGCTACAAAAATCCCCATGTTTAACCCAATCCTTTGTGGCTTTGGTTTTCTCATCTCTAATTGAGAATAGCAGGGTTAGACCGGCTGGCTGACTCTGAACACTCTGAAGCCTGTTAAAGTGCCAAGCGCTGCTCACCTGCTCCTCTAACTCATGGGGCTTCCCACCGTGGGGCCCTTCTCTTTAAACCCAGACTGGCTTGTGTGGAGATGTCTGGAATGCGTGGTGAAGACTTGTGTTCAACTTTGTGAGTGTCACCAAGATCAATTTTAAAAAAAAAAGTTGCCCGGTACAAATCCAGAAAAGATGCCCTACTGTGTCCTATCTAGGTATCACAAAACCTGGACTTAGAGTGCTTGCCTAGCAAGGGATAGGCACAGAGTCCACCGCCAGCAGAGAGAGAATCAAAATCTGGACCACTTTAGCTGGTAGAATGTTTGCTTGCCCAGCATGTTCAGTCCCCAGCACTTCACAAACAAGAGAGAGACGTGGCAGCTCACACCTGTAATCTCAACACTCAGGAATATTACTTACAAGTTCAAGATCATCTTTGGCTACATAGTAAACGCAAGGCCAGTCTGGGATAATTGAGACTCATCATCATGACCATCATCCCCATCCCCATCATCATCTAGATAGATCTGGTACCCAACTCTTCCCACAGCCCGTGTGATCTCAAGCAGGTGAGTCGGCATCTCTGGGCCCCAGATGATTATTTTCTATAGCTGTACTGGAAGCCCTGACTACTGTGATTGAAAGTACCTGTCCTTGGTATTTCGAAATCCTGACAGTTCAGAATTCCTGTCATTATTTGGGGGATTTTGGCGTTCTGGACATTCTTCAAAGAAGAACACCTACGGGCAGGTTTGGAAATAGCTGATTCCAACCCTCATCAGCAGAGACGTTAAGAAGAGAAGCTAAGCCTCCTTTAAGGACTGGGAGTTCCAGGTCCAGTGAGCAGGTGTTAGTCCCCTTACAATTTTTTTAAAAATATTTATTTATTTATTATATGTAAGTATACTGTAGGTGTCTTCAGACACTCCAGAAGAGGGCTTCAGATCTCATTACAGATGGTTGTGAGCCACCATGTGGTTTCTGGGATTTGAACTCAGGACCTTTGGAAGAGCAGTCAGTGCTCTTAACCGCTGAGCCATCTCTCCATCCCTTCCCCTTACAATTTTTAAAGCATTTTCACTCTCTGTAATGAGATGGCACCCAAGGCCTCAAACAAGCTAGGCAAAGGTTAGACCCCAGCTATCTCCATAGCCCTGAAATCTTTATCTTAACTCCATAAAAAGACAAGAGATCCATGACTGCTCAGAAGGTTCACGCTGCCTTCCAGACGTAGCAGATCTGTGGGGTTCATGTCCCACCCCTGGCTCAACTCCCCCATATAAACAACTCCTCCTATGCTACAACAGTTCAGTGACTCAATGTCCCTGAAATCTGGGGTGGGGCCAGGCCAGCCTGCCTTGGTCTAGACTCAAGCACTCCCTCATGGCACAGTCTCACTGAGCCCCTTCATGGCACAGTCTCACTGAGCCCCCTCGTGGCACAGTCTCACTGAGCCCCCAAAGTCCCCTGTTTCACATGAGCAAAGGCTAAGTCTCAGAGAAGCAAGCCAACCGAGTCACTCTCAGACTTGAGACCAAAAATCTAGAGCTAGGGATACAGCTCTGTGCGCTAGCCTCGCCTGCAGGAAGCCTTGGCTATGGTGCCCAGCACCATGGAAACCAAGTAGAGTGGTGAATGACTGAAATCCCAGCCGGCTGGAAATGAAGGTGAACAACAGGGAGTTCAAGGTAGCTGGAAGTGGTGGCTCATGCCTTTAATCCCGACACTCAGGAAGCAGAGGCAGGGAGCTCTGAGTTCAAGGCTAGCCTGGTCTACAGAGCAAGTTCCAGGATACCCAAGGCTACACAGAGAAACCCTGTCTCAGAAAACAAAAACGAAACAAAAAAAAAAAGTTCAATGTAATCTTTGGCTACATGATAAGACTATAGCTACCCTGGGCTGCATAAGACCCTGTGTGCGTGTGCATGCACACGCACACACACAAAACGCTGTTGACATGTATCTGTAATCCCAGCACTGGGGAGTTAGAGGCCAGTGTATGAGACCAATTGTTTTATAGAGTATGTATACACATATGTATATATATAGAGAGAGAGACAGAGAGACAGGCAGACAGACAGACGAATAGCAGCATGGTTTTACAGACAATTGGCTTTTAAAATGTTACTTAGCCTTATTGTTGTTATTATTATTTCAAAACCAATGTTTTCTTTTTTTCTTTTGTTCTTTTTGTTGTTGTTGTTGTTGTTTTGTTTCAAGACAGGGTTTCTCTGTGTAGCCCTGGCTGTCCTGGAACTCACTCTGTAGACCAGGCTGGCCTCAAACTCAGAAATCGGCCTGCCTCTGCCTCTCACGTGCTGGGATTAAAGGCGTGTGCCACCACTGCCTGGCTAAAACCAATGTTTTCTTGTTAAAATAGGGTCTTAATTGTGGTCCAAGTTGGCCTAGCACTTGCAATCCTGCCTCAACCACCCAAGTTGCTGAGCAAACAACAACAACAACAACAAATCCTGTATTGTGTGATTAGCTCACTCTGGCTCACCCTGTAAAGTGTTTGGCATACAAGCTTAAGGATGGGAGTTCACTCTCCAGCAGCCATATTAAAAAAAAATGCCAGATGTGATCGTTACTTTGAAACCTCAATTTTGGGGGTGAATACAGAAAGATCCTGGGAGCTCCTGGGCCTGTCAGTGAACCCTAATCAATGAGACCCACCATGGAAAGGAACAACTATGAGGTCCACCTCTGACTTCCACAGACACCCAAAGACACACATGCAAGCATGCACTCACACACACAAACTACATCTTAAACATGTCTAGAACAAGATAAGCTGGCCTCAAATCTCACTATGTAGACAAGGATGACCTTGAATTTATCCTTCTGCCACTTGAGCATGACAGGCATGCAGGACCACACTCAGTTTATGTGGAGCTGGGGACTGACCTCCCAAGGCCTTCTGTATACTAGGCAAGCGCTGCGCTCCACCCACCAAGCCATATCCCATCCCCAGCTCCCAAATCCCCGCTCTTGTCTGTGAGTTGTGCTGAGCCTCTGCTGAAGATCTAAGTCACTCCTGCTGTGCTCTCCCAGCCCCAGCCCTCAGATGCCCAGATTGACTGGGATTTCATTATGGTGGCCATTGCATGGGGACACCCTTGGGACCCTGTCCAGTTGGTGAGTTTGTGGCTAACAGAGAGGCCAGAGGCATGGGAAATAGCTTCCCAGAATGATAGCTGTCCCCAGGGGCTGCCCCCAGCCCCCACCTTCTCCTCCCAGGAAGAAGTCTGGTTCACAGCAGGCCCTATCCCTATCATATCGTGCTCTATCGTGGGCAACCCCCAGCCTGTCTCTCCTACCTTCACATAGTCCCCAGCAGCCTCCGGCTCTGCAGCAGCCCTGGAAGAAGAGAAAAGAAGTGAGCATTCTCGGCACTTCTCAGATCCCAAGTGTCCACCTGCTTGCTGACATGCAGCTTGGTCCTGGCCTTAGGAGCCCGGGATACTAATTGCTATGGCTGATGGGCCTATGGCTACTCTACCACTCCCAGCTGTGCAGCCCTGAATAAGTTCCTTCACTTCTCTGATCCTGGGTTTCCTCTTCATGAATCAGGAACAAAGACAGCCACTGCCTAATGGAGGTGTCTAGAGCACTCAGGATGAGTGTTTACCCAGCTCATGACATGCGTTTTCCTGGTGTCAGTTTCCTCTCTCTGCCTCTTCCACACAATCCCTACCCCTGAGTCTATACACTAGAGGGCCTAGACTGAGGCTCAGCCCCTCTCCTCTGGCCCCTTTCGTCTACATTGCCAGTGTATTGGCTACTGCTGGTTACAGCCAGGACACACCTATTCTCTCTTCCTTCACGGTGGTAGAGATGAAGCCTTAGAGAGGCCGAGGTGGCAGCTTTTCCAGGATGCTGAACAAAGAGCCTTCCCCTTTGTGAGTCACTTCTCCCAGCCACAGCTCTCTCTCTCTCCCTTTCTCCCTCTCCCTCCCCATGTGTGTGTGCGTGTGTGTGTGTGTGTGTGTGTGTGTGTGATCGTGCACGTGTGCACTGCGAACATGCTTTTGCACTTTTGCATTTGTTTTGAAACAGGGTCCCATGTAGAGCAGACTGGACTCAAATGTGCTAGGCAGATGAAAGTAGCTTTGAACTTCTGATCCTCCTGCCTCTGCTCGCATGCTGGGATTATAGAGGCACACCACCACCACCCCCTAGGGCCCAGCAGGCCTAAAGAACTGAAGCCTTCATCTAGTGCAGCCCCATTCCTCACCCAGTACACACACGCATACACAGGCGCACGCGCACGCACGCACACCCATCCCCTCTAGTGCCCTCCATGCTGGAGGCATCTCCAGTTTGCTATTCAGAAGCAGCTTCTGGTCCTCCCCATCATCCTTCAGAGCTGGGTACCAGCTCCCTCCTCCCTGCTGTGACAGCCAAAGCCTCAGGTTCACTTTCTACCCTGGGCCCACCTGCAGACTACACCCCACTTAGCAGGCCGTGATCCATGTAAGAGGCCACACACTACCCAGGAGGAAATCCTCGCTTCAGAACAGAAGACAGAGTCTGTCCCTGCAGCCGGGCCACCGACTCTTCCATGGCTTTCTTGCTGGTTCCCCATGTCCACTCCCCCATACTGTTAGCCTCAGCTCTGATACCAGAGAGCTCAATCCTAGCAGCCCTCCCTACCCACCAAGGCTCACTATGCCGCTGTCCTGTCTGAATTCTTATACTCAAGCAATCCTCCTGCCTCAGCCTCCGGAGAAGCTGAAATTATAACAACTGCAGGCCTGTCTAAAATTCTTTCCCTCTTTTCCAGTGCTGGAGAAGAGAGCCCAGGCCTTGCATAGTCTAGGCAAGCACTCTAGGCAGTGCCATGTCCTCAGGCCCCATCTGCTAAAGAATAAAATCTCGACTCCCCTCCACAGCAGTGTAATTTACCATCCAAACCAAACTTCTCACCTCCTTGAGAATAAAGGGGCGCTGTTACCATGATAAGAACTAGGACCTAGCTCCCTGACCTCTATGGCTCTGTGTGCTGCTGGTGCCTCCCTGCCTACCACACCAACACTCAACAATGTGGACTTCAACTATACTGTCCGTCCTGCCCCAGCTGCACTGGCCTCAACAGCTCATTTCTGCCACAGCGCCTTTGCACTTCCTCGGAGCTGTCTTTCCCCAGCTTTTCACAAGGCTTTTCCTTCCCTCCACTTTCTTCAGGGCTCAGTTTAAAGTCACCTCCTCAGAGAAGCCTTGCCTGGCCATGCCATGTACAACAGCCCTTCGGCCTTGTTCTCTGCCTCCCACCTGCATCTGTCTGTCTGTCAGATCCCTACCTACAACAACCATCTCACTTTTATTTCTCAACTGAAAAGTAACAGAGAAAACCTCGTGAGGGTGCGGACCGTCATTTGCAGTCCCCGCAGTCCCCAGCGCAGTGCCAGGCAGAGGAGACTAGAATATGCAGCTTCATAGAGTACATGAATAGTAAGCGGCCGGCCAGCGGCCATCATGCGCTCTTCTCTCTTAGGCTGAACAACTTGTTCCCAGACAATAGCCTCAGATTTCCCATTTGCAAAATGGGAATGAAATGTATGCTCAAACACAGGGAGCCTAATTTTCAAAACAAAAGATGAGCTGAAAGGAAAAAAAAAAAATAGAAGGAAAAGAAGAATTTCCCAGCTCCTGCAGCAGAGGCTCCCTATGGCTACTTGTAGTGGCTCTTCCTGGTTGTCAACTTGACTGTGTCTGAAATGAACTACAATCCAGAATTAGAAGGCTCACCTGTGGCCCTAATCTGGAGGCTGAGAGATACAAGTTTCTGACCTGAATCTTGGCATGGAGACCTTGAGGAATAGTGGCTACGAATCCCATAGAATTAACAAAGAAAGCTCTATGAGTTCAAGATCATCTGGGATTAAAGGTGTGGTTTATAAATCCTAGTGGCTGTGAATCCTAGAAGATTAAGACTGGAAGATCTACGAGTTCAAGCAAGGTCATCTGGGGTTAAAGGTGTGGTGGCACACACCTTTAACCTGGGCCACACTTTTTGCTGGAAACCCATATAAGGACATTGGAAGAAGGAAGGCTCGCTCTGCTTCGCCTGCTTGCCTTGTGAGACTGAGCAATTGCTGGATCCTTGGACTTCCGTTCACAGCTGCTGCTCCTACTGTTGTTGGGAGTTGATTGTTGGGAGTTGGACTACAAAATATAAGTCATCAATAAATCCCTTTACTACATAGAGACTACCATAAATTTTGTGACTCTAGAGAACCCTGACTAAGACACTACTCCTTGTTCTGACATTCTGAAATCCTTTATTAGTAACTTTCCCTGCTAGAAAAATCCTTCCTGTTCTCTATTCTCTGTCCCCTAAGCTGTAGTCTGCAGTAGCACAGGATTCCAAAGCCTTTCTCAGTGCTCCCTGGCCAGTGACACTGTGAGGTGGAGAAGGGAGCCCCTCCCCTGTCCGCTCTGTCCACTCTTTCCGGGTGAGGTGTCCCATCCCAACATTTCCGGCCATTCAGGCCCGGAAATCCTCCCAGTGCTGGGAACAAATTGTCAGGGACACAGTGGGATCAACTCTGTGCTTCCTCCTGTTTCCTGTCCACTTCCTCTTAGGTTTTGGGGCAGGGATACAGCCCTAAAGATGATGCGCTGCCCAGCTTATGTCGGTGGTCAGAGCCAGGAAGGCTGTCCACGGCAGGGCCATCGGCCAAGGAACTTCAACCCCTTCACCTCCCTTGCCACAGTTCTGTCCTTCCAGTCACAACACGACTATGTCCACGGATAACCTATGGCCGTTACTGGCCTGAAGATTACCACAGGCCACCCTCCCTCCATTTGTGGCCCTAAGACATACCCACCAACTCCTAGTAGCTCTGTTAAAATAAAAGCTGGAGTACAACTTGCCTTTGCCCCATTGTCTGGCAGCAGGGGTCCAGCTTCATCAGCCTGGGAGTCAAGGTTCCTAACAGACTCCTGGGGATGGGCTCCTTATGGCCACACACACTCACTACATGGGGCTGCGCAGGCCAAGGCCGCATGGTAAGTACCCCCCAGCACCAACTCCTGAGGGCCTTTGCTCTATTTGGTTGTCTGGTTTGGTTTTTTTGAGACAGGGTCTCTCTGTGTAGCCCTTGGCTGTCCTTGAATTCTGCCTATCAAGTGCTGGGATTAAAGGCCTGGGCCACTGGCCTCCACTGGGCTTTGCTGTTTTTGTTCCCTCTGTACATCAGCTTACCACAGTCTTGGGAAGCTGACGATCATCCAGTATGTTGTATGGTTGTATGTGTGTGTCTGCGTGTCAGTGTGTACGTGTCATGTGTCTGTGTGTGTGAGTGTGTGTGAGTGTGTGTTTATGTGAATGTTTATCTCTCTGTGTGTATGTCTGTGTATGTGTGTCTGTGTATTCATGTGTGTGTGTGTGTGTGTGAGTGTATATCTCTGTGTGTACGTCTGTCTGTGTGTCTGTTTGTGCATGTCTGTTTGTGTGTATGGTGTACGTGTGTGTGTGTGTGTGTGTGTGTGTGTCTGTGAATTCATGTGTGTATGTCTCTGTGTATGTCTGTGTATTCATGTGTGAGTATCTGTGCGTCTCTGTGTGTGTGCATGTGTGTGTCTGTATGTATGTGTGTCTGTGTGTATGCATGTGCGTGCATGTCTATGTGTGTGTGCTGTTTGCAGATGTCTCTGTGTGTGTCTGTGTTTGCATGTGTATGTCTGTGTATACATGTGTGTCTGTGTGTACATGTGTGTGTCTGTGTATGCAAGTGTGTGAATGCAGACCACTGTACTCATGAGATCAGAGAATCTCCCACCAGGAATGCCTTCCTTCCACCTTGATTGGGGTGGGCTCTCTGTGTTGGCATCCTACTGCATTTACCGTCCAGCTGGCCAGCTTTCAAGGGCTCTCCCGCTTTCTACCTCCCATTCGGAACACACAGATTACAGATTCTCACATTCACACATCTGGCTGTTCTGTGGGAACTCAGGTCCCCGCACCTATGAAAGAAGTGCTATAGTGACTGAGCCATCTTCCCAGCTGCAGCACCCTGTGCAGCACTCCACCACTGAGCTAAACATGTCTCTGGATGCCTCCTCTCCCTCCTCATTCCTACTCCATTTCCGGCCTCCAAAAACTATTTCCAAAGAACTCCAGGGTCTACAACCTCTGGGCCTTTGCACCTGACGTCACATTCCCTCTGCCTGGACCATCCTGTCTGCCTGACAGCCACGGGTGGTGGTAACTCCTGCTCAGCCTACCCGCTGTCAATTTGCTCAGAGATCTTTTTAGAACATGCTCACTTTCATTGCAACGGTCAAATCCAGAAATCAAAGTGTTCCTTAGAACTCAGCTCCGAGAATTAATTCATTATTTCTTACGCTATATACTTAAAAGACACTTCCCCTCTAATATTAGTGGTGAAATCAGTTAACAGGCAACAGTGACTACTGAGCTAAATCAGGCCCATTCGGCAGCGGCATTCATTATTTAAATGACCAACCTTGTAATTGCCTGTATTAACAGATTTGTTCTAATAACTGGCACCATGAGTTGCATGGATCAGTTTAATTAATTGCATTAATGAGTAGTAATTAGTACCTATTATCCTTTATTTCCCCAATGCGTGTTGGAAGCAGAACTTCACCTTCAGGGACCTCTGGCCTGGACCAGAAGGATGAGTGAACTTCCACAAGGATCCTGGAGAAGTAGAGAGGGAGGCTGCCCCACCTCTCATGGCCTTACCCTCTGCACAGACCTGGCTGCCCTCTCTCTGTCCCGGAGTTTCTTCCTTTGGGCCTCAGGGTCTGGTCATATGGCCTGAGAAGAGAGCTGCCCAGCTCTGTCACCTGCTTTCCTCTCTCTGAGGCTTGGCTTCCTCATCTTCTGAGGGAACATCATGTCTGCCTAGAAGGCCACGATGTTCAGATGAGGGTGAGCGCCAGGTCCCCTTGCCCAGGTGGGCTCCAGATGCCGATGCCACTCTGCTAGGGTATTAGAACTTTTCTTGTACAGACCCTGTTTCTGTTTTGTTCAGTTTTGTTGTGTTTTCAAAACAAAAGTCTAGGCTTGTCTCAAACTTACTGTGTACTCAAGCTGACCTTGAACTCCTAATGCTCCTGCTCCACTTTCCAAATACTGGGTTCCCACCAAACAGGTGCTTGCTATCTATCATATAGATTTTGAGACTGGGTCTCACTCTCTGTAACTCAGGCTGGCCTTGAACTCATCAATCCCCCTGGTCATCTTTCTCTAAGTTTTGCTCACCCCTCATGGAAAGTGGCACTGGGTACCTTCTACTGGCTGCTTTCAGCTTCAGTGGCCTAAGCAGAGAACTCTGGGATGGAAAACAGGGTCTCTCCTGAAGGAGACAGCAATAGCCATGGGAGCTGAGAGTCTCTGCCAGGATTTATTCCTTGCCCTGCTGCAAAGTACAGACTACCACATCCCTGGGTCAGCCACATCCCTGATCTTGGCTGTGGGGAGCCATTAGGAAAGGTGCTGGCCTAAGAGGAAGGGCAGAGTCAAGGATGCTAAGCCTGAGCTGCCAAAGGTAGCTGGGAACCTGCCAGAGAGAGCTGAGAGCTGCAGGGAGGCCCTTAGAGAGTGCGGAGGATAGAGTATCCGCTGGCTGTGAGGGCTGACACTGATGCAGGGAGAGCCCAGCTGAAGCAGGGTGCCTGGCCCCACGCACAGAGTCAGACTGCAGCAGAAGTGGTCTGAGGTCTGTGTCTGCTGTGTCCCTCCTATGGAGTGACATCCCTGGAAAAGAGGAGCCAATCCCAGGTGGACACAGAAAGGAAGCTGGGGAGGAGACAGGAGATAAATAGCGTTTCACCCAGACAGCCAAGATACTGTACTGGGAATAGAAAATGGGGTGAGAAGCACTTGGGGAAGATCCTTGGGGACTCTGAAAGGCACCTAAATAGGAAGTAGAAAACTGGGACCGGAAATGAGACCCATTCATTCTGTGGGACTCAGTTTCCTCTCCTATAGCATGAGCTACTGCCATGTATTGGACTTCACTGATCCATGTCCATGCCTTCTACCTGACATCCTATCTAGTTTTCACCATCAGGGGAAATTAGGGCTCAGAGGGAGAAAGCTCCACTCTACACAGGTCCAGCAACCTGCAAACCGGTCCCCCGAGGGCTGAAAGCAATGTTGTTTGAGTGGGAGGTCAGTGTGGGGAACAGCTCATCTTTCCTAAGATAGTCAGGTTCCCACAACCCAAGGCATCTTGGAGTCTCTCGGACTGTGAGAAAGTCTCCACAGGAAATGAGAGCCAGGAGCAGCTGGGCCCCTTCAGAAGACGTGGCCCAGCCGCCCTGCGCCCAGGGAGGCTGAGGACGCTGGGCCCACAGCGACTCCCCCCTCCACGGGTAATCGGGTAATAGCTACCAGATGCCCAGCAGCTAACGTCACTCTTCAGGGCCGAAAGGGTCGTGGGACTCTGGGGAGACTTGGAAATTCTTGAATCAGAATCAACATTCCAAAAGGAAATAAGGAAGGGGAGGGGGTGTCCTGGCCAGTTTGCAGTCCCTGGCACTGGGGCTGGGACAATTTAGGGTGCCCTACCTCTCTTTTAGGATGTCATTTATCCCAGTCTCAGTGTCCTTCCAAGAAGCCTTCTTGGGCTGTCTGGGAGGATGGCAAGGGACAATCAAGGCAGGCACTACGGAGCAGGACAGAGCTAAGTTCACATCCCCCTGCAGATGTGACCAACCTCCTGGCTACACAAGGCTGCAGACAGCTGTGAACGAATCCCAACACACAACTGTAAGCTTGCTTTGCCGATGACAACCTAATGCCACAATGTCAAAGGGACACGGCAGAGTGCTTGCCTAGCATGCAGGAGGTCCTAGGTTCCATCTACAGCACCCCATAAGATCAGGTGTAGTGGTGTACACCCAAAATCCCAGCACTTGAGCAGTGAAGACAGGAGGATCGGATGATGATGTTCACACAAGGCCAGCCTGGGCTATATGAGCCGCTGACTCAAAAATTAAACAACAAAAAGTTTTGCCATATCTGCAAGGATGCAAGGAGAAAGACTGTCCTGAACAAGACTCCAACTCATTTGCTGTTTTCTTCTCCTATCCTCTGCTCCAGACTTTCTGATCTCTGCTGATGAGCAAATCAGTTGAAGATGCTCCCAGCCCAGGACTTTGTACAGGCCATTCTCACACTCTGGCTCACTTTTCCCGGAGAGTAACTGTGTTTGCTCCTTCTTAGTTTAGCCAATAATTTTTCCTCCCTGTTTGGCTTGGTTTGGTTTTATTTCATTTCAGGGTTTGTGTGTGTGTGTGTGTGTGTGTGTGTGTGTGTGTGCGCGCGTGCGCGTGTTTTGTTGTTGTGTTTTTTGTTTTTTTGTTTTTTGAGATGAGGTTTCTGTCCTGGCTGTCCTGGAACTCACTCTGTCAACCAAGCTGGCCTCAAATTCAGAGATCCACCTGCCTCTGTCTCTGGAGTGCTGGGACTGAAGGCATGTGCCACTCACTGGCACCGCCTGCTCCTTACCGGCCCTTTCCTCCAAGACCAGTCTCAGCGCTTGATTATAAATTTGCTTGATTTTCCCTAGCTGCTCCTGTAACTCATCAATCTGGTTTGCTGTCTGACCCTCTGCCTCTGGGAGAAAGTCTCTATTAGACTTAACCTTCTGTGCTCACTGCTCCTTGCTCAGAGCCTAGGACAAATGTGAAGCCTAGGTACCACCTCAGGGAGTATTAAAAAGAATGATAGGGAGCTGGGCGGTGGTGGCGCACGCCTTTAGTCCCAGCACTTGGAAGGCAAAGGCAGGCGGATTTCTGAGTTCCAGGCCAGCCTGGTCTACAGAGTGAGTTCTAGGACAGCCAGGCCTACACAGAAAAATCCTGTCTCGGGGGTGGGGGTTGGGGGGGAAGAATAATAGGCTGGTGAATTAGCACAGGGAGTGACGACTTGTGCTTGCAATGCAACCCTGATTGATTGGAGCATGGTCCCTGGATCCCACACACAGAAGAGAGCCACAAAGTTGTCCTCGGGCCTCCACATATATATAACACATTCTGACAGGACCTATGCCAATGTAATAATAAGTACAAGTTTAAAAATGTATTAAAAAAATAAAATGAGTGAAGCGCTAACTTAAATGTGCTCTTTTGTGAAGTATGCCCCAATACCAGGGCACTGGGGAAAGCCATTTGAAATAGTGGTAGAAAAAGTCTTGAGATTTCCTTTGAGGGAGAGACATATGGCTTGGTGGTTAAGATTTGAGCTAAACCAGGCAGTGGTGGCACACGCCTATAATCCCAGCACTTAGGAGGCAGAGGCAGGTGGATTTCTGAGTTCGAGGCAAGCCTGGTCTACAGAGTGAGTTCCAGGACAGCCAGGACTATACAGAAAAACCCTGTCTCAAAAAAACAAAACAACAACAACAACAACAACAAAAGATTTGAGCTAAGAGTTACTCAGGCCTGAGAGCAAACTTGGATTCTCACAAATGCTCAATGTATAACCCAGAACAGTCCTCCCTATAATCCCAGGAGAATCTGCCCTCTAACCCCAGGAGAGTCCTCCCCGTAAGCCTTAGCCTAACCATTGGGGAAATGGAGCAATAGGTCCTGATGAGCTCTTGACAGCTGGTAAGTGAAGAGACCCTAGCTTGAGACTTCTGTGTGGGTAGAGGAGGTATAGGGGCTCCCCTTCCTCCTCCAGGCCTGGCCTCCTCCTCCTCTGTCACACTGACTTGGGAGTGAGGGGAGTTCTCTGGACCCTGCTTTCTCATTTCCCCCGGGGCAGAGGGACGTGTTTCTTGGGCAGAGGATGCAGGGTAGGCTGCTGTGCTCCACTTGGCCAGCTAAAGGCGGGCCCCTCTTGCCTCATCC
>JADRCD010222747.1:7620-18338 GCA_019843815.1 Montemys delectorum
TCTCTCTCTCTCTCTCTCTCTCTCTCTCTCTCTCTCTCTCTCTCTCTGTGTGTGTGTGTGTGTGTGTGTGTGTGTGTGTGTGTGTGTTTCTTTTACTCTCTCTTTAGAAACAGTGGTAACTCAATCGACAACTAGAATCATAATCTTGTAAGCCATAATTATTCTAAATCCTCCAGTGGCAAATCCTGGCAGATCTGCCATTGAAACCGGGAGACACTAGTAGCTACATTTTGTTCTCTTGCTATCCCTACCCAAAAGCCCTGCTCACTCTCTCAGTCCAGTCCCAATAGAATGACCTTCTCCTACCATGTCTGTCTCCTATGATGCTCTCTGCCTCACTCTAAAATAACCAGGTCAACTGAACATGGATGGGTACCATGAGGTAAAATAAATTCTCCTTCCTTATAAGTTGTTTTCCTCTGGTATTTTGTTTCAGAAGCATAAGACTTAATACAGAAGAAGTGAGAAAGAAACTAAGCATAGAACATCCATACTAGAGATATTTAAAAGCTGATTGCAAGCACTGTTCCTAAAGAAAACTTAAGGAAAAGATCGGGGGGGCAGGGAAAGAGGAGAAAAAAAAAAGAGAAAACTAAGAAGAGATAATAATTTAAGACTTTTATTTGCCTTGAAAAATATACTTTAAAATGTAAAGGGGAAAATAATTTGATTTATAGCCACAACAGAGATATAAGCCTGTAAGTTTATTGTAAACTACCAAAGTTTAGAAATCAAACAAAAGAAGAAGAAGAAGAAGAAGAAGAAGAAGAAGAAGAAGAAGAAGAAGAAGAAGAAGAAGAAGAAGAAGAAGAAGAAGAAGAAGAAGGAGAAGGAGGAGGAGGAGGAGGAGGAGAAGAAGAAAAGCTCATAAAAGCATGGATCTGTATAAGAGAAAGAAAGAAATGTGCTTTGGTATTTTTGCCCTGTCCCATCTTTGAAGCCCAAATCATCCTGTTTCAAGATGTTTGTCCTAAGGATTTTTCAACTTCTAAAAATACAAAACATATTGTTTTATATAAGTTATACAGTCCCATGGTGCGTTGCAGCCAATGGCTTAAGAAGTGACATTCTCATTATTGTTAACTCTTTAAAAAGTTTTGTATGTATATATTTTAAGAAGCTTCTGCATAATAGGTCCTCACAAGGGTTTTTCTAATGTCATTAGTGTTAAATATTTTCCTCATACTTCATCTCTTTGATCATGAAAATTATATACTCCTGTCTTATTATGTTGAGAACACTCTGCCTCTTGGAGTGATTTGAAATATTTTAAATTACAATTGAATCCACACATGTGCTAAAGTAATTAAAAGTAAAGCTATAGCTGGCAATTAAGGAAAAATATCAATACTTTTGCCATTTTAATAAATATGTCAAAATTGAAATCTGTCCCTGAGTCAGCATTCTGTGAACCACCTTACATAATCAGAAGTTTAGAATTTAAAGACTTACAAAGGACAGAGATGTGTGGTGATTTTCTCTGCTCTAGAATATTTAAATTCCTCCAGCATCAAATTTTTATTTTCAAGGAAACCTCAGACTTATCTATACAGAATTCACTCACACGCAAGAATATTTATTCTTCCCTATTGAAACCATAAGGTGAAAAGTACTTCTCAGAAGACGTCTTGCACTAAAGGGAATTTTTAATCAGGAAATGTTGTTGTACTAATCTAATAGACTTTAAGTTAAGACCTCAGTGTCACTGAAGCCTAAAATATCCCCACAGTTCCACATATAGAAATCTCTGAATAATGCAGTCTATCCCTGAAGAGGAATTATGCAAATGAGTGCATTTAGTTAATATGTACTGTAAACAGATCACTATGTCTTTCTTCTTTTCTAAATCACAGCAAAGATTAAAGCTGTAATGCTCTTATTACCTAACAAAACAGCTAAATATTTGAAGTAGATCTGCAGAGCTTCAAGCCCAAGATAATGTCCCTTGAGATCTGTGCTGGGTTTCTCTTCCAAAGGTCATTGTATCTTCTTAAATGTTTTATCCTAAGCAGCCAGAAGAACCGTTTCTGGAAATATTATATCAAGTTCCACAAGCTTTCTCTTGCCACTAAGAGATTATTGAATATCCTGTCTTCTTAAATTCTACCCCAGTGCTCGCTGACAAATGAGAGTGGCAATCATACATAACATATAAATTGCTGGAAAAAAATCCAAAGTGCTGACCTGCTCCTAGAATGTAGGTGATTGTTTACTTCACACAAGCATTCAGGGTCAATCCCCATTAGAACTCTTATCTGCCACACTGGCCACTTTGAACAGGAGCAAATGATTTCAGGTGAGACTGAATGACCCATGATGCTCTTTTCATTTGTCTTCTAAACCTTTCATAAATAATAGTCAAGGAAGTTGGATGCCATAGCTTTTGCTATACAATTTTAAAGAGTCCAGTCTTATGATGGTTTCTGAGACATGTCATAAAAACTGAGTGAGAGCAACAGATTCTCTGCCCAGTTATGCAGAAGACAATTGATCAGACATTGCTGGTTCATTAAACACACCCAGTGACCACCTGGGATAGTGTATCTTACTGCCAGAAAACTTTCCATCTATGGAAATATATATAAAAAAATGAGCATAGATAAATGATGATGTTTAAATCAACAAATGTACTTTTGTTTTCCTGGTTTTACTTTGTTACTCGATTAAGATGGAATGTTTGTCTATTGTACAGAAACAAAATGAAAGAGCTTGGGTGCCATTTTATAGCTCCAGTAGAGACCATCTGCAAACTCAAGCATTTATACCAGGGAAAGAAGAGAAAGAACAGATAAATCTACACTAGTCACTCACTGCAAAAGAGAGACTCAATCATATACATTACAGCTTCCTGGGAGAAGAAAATGGGCCTCAGTGCAGCCCTGAAAGGCACATTTTTAAGAAAAGGGGAAATGATCGGTTAGAAATAGTTCAGCTACTGTAAGTGGAGGATGCAGTTCTCTCCGGAGTAGTCCTTGTTCTCTGTCATGCATGGATATGATGATTAGCCATTGATACATAATAGATGACTTACTTGAGGTTTGAAGAATCCTGTACACAGAAACTGGAGAAAGCATTTTCTAACATATGCGGACACAGATGTCAAGAGAGAAGCAGACATGGGTCTGAATTAACCTTGTCTTTTCCCCGTCCCAACCTTTTCCACTTATTCCTTTCCCCTCTGTTTTAGTTAGGGTTTTACTGCTATGAACAGGCACCATGACCAAGCCAACTCTTATATGGACAACATTTAATTGAGACTGGCTTACAAGTTCAGAGGTTCAGTCCATTATTATCAAGGTGAGCATGGCAGCATCCAGGCAGGCATGGTGCAGTAGGAGCTGAAAGTTCTACATCTTCATCTGAAGACTGCTAGCAAAAGACTGACTTCCAGGCAGCTAGGATGAGGGTCTTAAAAGCCCACACCCACAGTGACACAGTTCCTCCAACAAGATCACATCTACCCTAACCAGGCCACACCTTCTAATAGTGCCACTCCATAGGCCAAGCATAACATCACACCCTCCTTAATGACAATTCTCAGTCTTTTATTTTTTTATTACTCTTTCCTAGGCATTGATCCTCTCCAGTCCCCAGCATACATTCCCTCTCTACATCCACTATAACATGTCTCTTAACTACTAAGAAGTCTCTGCATCCACAGCATTTACTTTTACATAGAAATATTGGGATTTATCAGAAATTAAAGGGTTTGTGGCAGGAGTAAAAAAAATAAAGTTTATTTCAAAATATATCTTTGTTTTCATTAAAGTAACCAATTATTGTTAAAGCTCAGATACTATTTCAGATTTGCCATGCATACTGAATAAAGTAGCATTGCTAATCTGAATGTTGGTTTCTGAAACATTTTTTATTATAGGTAATTAAAGATGTTCCTTTATTATTAGAGACAAGCACCTATTTGTCACAGAGAAGACACTGAGACAAACCTAGTCTAGCTCGGAGGAAACAGAATAACTTTGGATTCTCCAAAGAATATAGATGGCTACAGTATATACTACTGAAGAAAAGCAAGTCTTTTTACCAATACTAGATTGCATATATGCTCTTGGGGAAGTACATGGCCTCTTGAGACACTGTCCCTAACAACCATTGACTTACTGTGAGTCTTTGGGGAGATGGTGTCCTTGTGAAAACATTTTCCTAGTAACTATTAACTATTAATAAAAATCTTAGGCAGGAGCAAGGCCTCCTAAGCCCTTCTCCTCTATGACAGAAAGGTAATGGACACAGTCTGTGCAGGTCTCAGTTAGTCACAACTGTTGGATTTCAAGAAGACAATGGCTACTTTATGGCCTGAGGACAGCAATATGGATAGTCATGTTCAGAAACACTTGTAGGGATTTTTAAGCCTGGGGGCCACTGGAATAGAGATAAACCTCTTCAGTTTTTCCTTTTTACTGTCTTCTGTAGGTAGCCCTAGGGAAAGCTTAAATATATGTTTATGTGTTCATCTCAAATTTATTAATTTCTCCTTATTTGGAAAAAAAAGCATCTCAGATGTAATTAAATTAAGAAACTTAAAATGGGACCACCATTGTACATTATTCAGATAAGCATTAAGTGTAAGAACAAGCATCTTCATATAAAGAACTCAGATAAAAGAGGAGACAAAGACACCCAGTGAGAGAGCAGAGCACAGAGGCAGATATTTTAGTATTGCAATCAAAAGCCAAGAACACGAGAAATGCCAGCCTTCCCAGATGACAGAAGAGGCCAGGAAAAACTCATGTCTGGGGTCCCCTAAGGGAGTGAGGGCTGCTGACATCCAGATGTGGGAATTAAGACTTCCAAGAGTGAGGATAAATTCTGTTATTTTCAGCCAGGAAACCACAATAGAGTCACTAAAATAGAAGTGGCTCTGTGTCACAGCTCCTCTCAAATGTTAATTTTTCCTCCTCAGCTCTGGTCCATGTTCTTGATATTCAGTATAGTAGTTTGCCTTCTCACTTCATGCTCTTCAAATCCATTTGATTTTAAATTTTATAAGCCTTATTTCCCCCAGAACTTGGCATAAATAAATGGTTGTAATTATTCACTTATCCAGTGTGTACTTACCATACACACATGCATATACATAGACATGTGTATATATGTACAATATATAACCTCATATATATACATATATATGTATGTATATATTCCTTTCTGACCTGACAAAAGATGCATAAAACAATAAAAGATTTTTGATTAAAATAAGCATTTTTGTTTTATACTTAAACCAACATTTTTTTCTCAAGGCAAATTTGTTGTGGTCCCATCTCTTGTGATTCTGTATATAAATATGCCTCAATTTTTGTGATTTTTCTGACCACATGGCTATGAGAAAATTATAAAGGCTGGTCTTTGTGTCCATAACAAATTTTCCATATAAAATTTCTTGCCAGATTATGAATAAAGTTTTACATAGAATATTTGCATTTATTTTATATTTGCTATATACTATTCAGAAAAATCTCATACTTTAAAGATATCTAAATCTGAATTGTTAATTGCACTTAAATTATTTATCCAATAACTAAAATAAATCCCTGCATCTTTGCCCTTTGAGATCTAACTAAATGTATTTCTTATTTTTTGTGGCTAAACTCAGCAGTTTTAATGTTTCTCCCAACTCCCCTGTTTCCCCTTTTTTGTTATCACCTATTTTAAAGATGTTCATACAGTATGACTAATCTTTGTTTAGTCAGTTGTCTTTCATCCTAGCTTTAATACAGGTCCACTGTGGTAGCATACTTGATATGTTTTGCTCTCCCATCTCTGTACGTAATTACTGAATTAGTGAATATTTCCACCCAATCTGTGGTACCAAGATTTAGGGGCAAAACACAAGCAATGTACTAGGGGAGATGGGACAACTCTCTGAAGATGAAGCACAGTGGGACAAAGCAGAGGTTGAAAATTAAAATTTGAGCAGACTTAACACTGCTCTAAGACCCACTTTTATTAAGGTGGTCATGACCACAATCAAGAATATTAAAATACTGTCACTCATCCAGAGTAAATTAAGACACACAAAAAGGTTCCCAGGACCCCCTGTATGTATCCTTTTAAACTTATTAGGCAAGCAACTATAGGAAAGGATAGTGGAAAGTTGTTTCTTTGCCATTTGTTGCTGCTCTAGTCCATGGTACCAGCCTTTCCCATCAGGCTCCTCCAGATTTTTAAGTGCCCATGTGTATTGAATGATGAGTAAGAAAAGCATTGTGTCTAAGTCCCTTAAGGTCACTATCATAAAAGGCCATTTACTGTGTAGCTATAAATAAAGGAATTTTTCTCCTCAGCATCATGGAGTTGGAAAATCAGGTTTTATGGTGTCAGCTGGTTTGATGTATGCTGAGGGGTTTCTGATTTATAAATGATCACTTTTCTTTCTGCATCTTTACATGGCAGAAGGAGCTAAGCCTATGTGTCCTCCTTCATAGAATTGTTGACCTCATTAATGAAGGTCCATCTTTGTGCCACAGAATTACCCTAAAGGCCTGACCTCTTAATATCATTACATGGGAAAGAAACTTCCACCTGTGAACTGGGAAGGTTGCATGCATTTCAGCGCAAAGAAGGTTTTAGCTAGTGTTATTTGTTCTGTCTGGTCTTGAAGCCATTCTGCAGTTTCTCTTTACAATAACTTCAGCACAGGGGACAGATATTATTCCCATGTTGCAGATAATGAAGCGAGGGTCAGAAATATTAAGAGACTTACACCAGTTCCCTCACCTAGGTAATTTGGTGCTGGGTCCATGAATCTTAGAACCTGACTTTTTACCTAATGGTTTCTCTGATAATCTTTCGCCATATCTATCTTTTAGTTTACTGGTTCTGTGAAATGGATTTTATATTTTCACTAGTCCATTTACTTAGTTCTTAATTTAGGGAAGCAGAGACTTAATCACAGGGCATATATACAAATCAATATTCTTAAATGTAAATCTCTCTCTGCTGGTTAATGATTATATAATTCTGAGAAAATTAGTCAGATTATCTGCCACGGTCATCTACATTTATAAAATAAAGATACCTGAATCATTGAGAATATTATTTAGCAAAGCCTCCTTGTCTCCCTTTTACCCTTGTTTTTGCAATCGTCTGTAAAATATATCAATTCTCAGATGTTCTACTTCCCTTCGGAAGCACAACCTTTAGAATTATTTCACTTCAAATATCTCATGTTAATCAGTTAGCTTACA
The DNA here is from genome assembly GCA_019843815.1 of Montemys delectorum. Classification (NCBI taxonomy): domain Eukaryota; kingdom Metazoa; phylum Chordata; class Mammalia; order Rodentia; family Muridae; genus Montemys; species Montemys delectorum. The sequence goes on from JADRCD010222747.1 coordinate 14,826, forward strand.
TTTCTCTGCTATTATTGAAACCACTATGTGCTGCTTAGGGAAAATTAGAATATATTTTCTATTGGCAAATTGATGTCAACAAGCCGTGTTCTTCTGACCTCAGTCACTGTTTGGCAGGGACCTTCAATAACCTTTCTCCACCTGAGTGTGTCTCCTTCACCCTTGCAGCACTTGACACTTCTTTCTCTTGGGTATTTTGTACTTTCATTCTGTGTGACACCCTGCCATAGCTTCCTGAATTGCTTTTGTAGCTTCATCAGTTCGAGAACATCTTTGAACAATGTGTAATTTGCAATGTATTCATTATTACACACCCTTACTTTTCTACATTTTGAACTAAAATTCTATAGAACAAACATCTATCTTATCCTCCATGTATTATGTCAATAATACCATTTTTTGTCATAATTCCTTGTTGTGTCCTTTCTATAAGTGTCATATGCTTCACTAATTCTTCATTTAACTGTTCTTAAAACTAACCACTGAATTCTCATTTTAATGGTCTGACTTTTAATGTCTAAAACTTCCATGTATTTTTCAGTATTTGAGCTATTTTCAAACATTCTTAATCATTTCTATAGCCTTGTGCTTCCTACACATATTAGAGTCTGGATTTCATGTCACCAAGCACATTAACCAGTTATTTTAGAGCCTCTCTGTTTAATTTAAAGTTCCACATTTTGACCTCTGTTCCTGGTGCTTTCTCATATACTATCCATACCTTTGCCAATCCAGACATAGGTAGAAACATGGCAAGAGATTTTCCCAAGGCAGTCAGAGTTCTTTTGCTAGGCTAGTGTGTAAATTAGGTCAATTACAATCCTTGTGATTCCAACTGCTTGACAACACCCTCCAGTTGTTCAAACTATTCATAATCGAAATAGTAATTTTGTTGTAGTTCTCTGTAAGAAGCAAAGGAAATCTTGTATGAATTCACTCTTAGACTGTACTGAACCTGGATCTCAGATCATGCAGAGGAAATGATTGCCTAATACACACTTTGAATTAACCAAGGACATTATATGAAACCTGAAGCTCAGTTTCAGTTCTATGTAAATTCCTCAGAGGATGCTCTGTTGGTGACATCAGACAGAAGGAGGATAAAACTGAGTCCGGATAGGAACAAGTAACTGATGCCAGCAGCCAAGAAAGAATCTACAATGACCCTTGAGTCCTCTTTTGAGGACACAAAGGGACAGAGAACTGGGGAAGTACAATGGACAGAAGTGAGGGACTCACAAGACATCAGCTTATCATTCTTGATCAGCTGTGTGACAGGTAGGTGGCTTCATCTGTCTTGGTCTTACTGTCTTTTCAGCACACTGAAGGGTTGTTCATGTCTCTGTAAGCTGTACCCATGCCTCCAGTAGGCAGGAGCCATAATAAAAGGAAGAAAGGGGTGGATAGTCAAAAAAAATCAAATTCCTAAGTACAAAAGCTAGCACTTCCCCTCCCACATTGATCTGTCTTTAGCATGAAAAATACTTTACTTTCTTGAAAGACTAGTTTTTGCTTGCAAAGAATTTTTCTTACTACATTTTGAACAATTACTATTTTCAGCAGACAAGTCTCTCCATGCATGTAGCCTTCCATGTTATTAAGATGGACATTTCAATGGAGATAATTAATACTCTAAACTCAGAATCACTGTGAAGATTAAACAAGATCATGCATGAAAGTTCAGAGTTTGGCCCACACTAAGCTTTAGGAGCATGTTAACAGTTTTCATTATTCAACAGGGCTTTTTCTTTTTCCTTTTTTCATATATACTTTAAGTCAAATACGGACCAACACATTTTTTCTAAATCATTAATGTAGCAATTATTATCCTGTGCTCAGAATAATAATTACAGAAAATACTGAGTCCTTTAGCAAGAGTTTTAAACAAGAGTGCAATTCTTGGCAGTTAGATATGTTACACAAGATTACTTGCCATTGAAACATTTTGCAAAGTTTTTAACTTTTTGCACTGTAACTGGAGTACTTAAATATATTTAATGCTGAGCATTTAATTGTTTAGCATGTTTATTGTTAAATATAGTAAGTTATAACAAAGTATAATGCAGAAAAGCCATGTGTAAGAATAGAAAATTATAGGTGGGTAAAGTAATAGCAATAACTTTTCTAAGAAATCTGGAGACAGACATCCAAGGCCTGCCAATTCATTCACACTACTCAAGACTGTCTTCTAAGCCTAAAGTCAGTCTTTAGGCTCATAACTTCAGGGATGAGGGGACAGTGGGGGTGGGGAGAAGAACAACAGTTGTAGAAATCACAGAGAGAGAAGGAGGAGGAGGAGAGAGGAAATGGAAGGGGAGAGAACTAGAAGGAAAAGTCTTTCTCTTTGTCTTATTAGTAGTACTTTTTAATGGCCATAGATGGGCTTAGTGAGCTCTAAAATCTGTATTCTAGATACAGTCACACTAATGATTTGGGTCACCATGAGAAAAGAAAGAGAAGAAAAACAAAATTTAGTCCATCATACCTTGTCTTTTTGTGCAAAGTATAAACATGGGGAGAAATGTAAATTTAAGCCACATGTGTTGCAATATATTCTAGGACTCTTTAAGCATTCACCCTCTCCCTCCATCCCTGCCTCCCTCCCCCTCCCTCTGTGTACATGTGATGTGTACATGTGATGTGTACATGTGAAAGTAGGAAGAAAATGTGAAAGAGTCTATTTCTTTTCCTGCCATGTGGGTCCTGAGGGTTGATCTCAGGTGGATGCCTCTACCTGCTAAGCCATCCTTCAAGCACCTATCAAAGACCTTCAGTCTTTCTTTCCTGAAGTGCAAAAACGATTATACTGTCCCTAGTATCATCCTGTAAGTGAAGCTATTCTTGTACAGATTTTAGACAACTGGGCACATTATAAATGTTCATAAACTATGTTTTATTTTTTCCTCTTTTGAAAAATTTCCTTTCAATTTAGCAAAAAGATAAAGTGTGAATATCAGCACCATAAAGCAAAGGGGGCAAAATGGAGGTATTTTAATGACATAAACACCAATTATGTAAATGCTCATAGAATGAACATAGTTGAATGGAAAAAGATGGATGGGAGCTGATACGGAGGGAAGTGATAATTCCCTAGAGGTTAGCTGCTATTCAGGGGGCATGTGGGAGCAACGAGCTTCTTTGAAAACTAGGCAGAAATAAAGTAAGGATGAGGATTGATAGAGTTATGGAGGAAAAGATGTGGTCACAGACAACTTTCACACACAGATTATGTTTCACAGGCTCCCTGAAATGATTATGACTTTCTCAAGAAAGGTGGAGCATTCCACATGAGCATAAAAGTACGTACAGTATTGGCTATATGGAACCCAATATGTTACTTGCTTCTGGTATTTTAGAACACAGTGTAGTGGTGAATACTGCAATGTGCATCTGGGTTGTAAGCAGAAGAGAAATGATTAGAACAGCAAAATGGTGAAAGCAAGATCCAAAATGAGGACTAAATTAAACACACACACACACACACACACACACACACACACACACACACACACA
>JADRCD010222748.1:0-33775 GCA_019843815.1 Montemys delectorum
TTCTTTAATCACAGCAGTCCTGGGAGGCTGATAGTATTCCCCCAGTGCACACTTGAAATGAGATCCAGAAAGGTGAAATAACTTGCCATACTGCATCTGCTGGGCAATTAGTTAAGCCATTAAAGCCATAATGTGAAACACATTTGAGTTTAGTTGAACATAAAGATTTGCAAAGCACCTACACTTACAAAAGAAGGAAGTGAATATTCCCAAGTGGTCCAGTGGCCTGATCAGCATCTCCACACCTACATACTAGGACAGGACTTGGAACGAAGTGCTCTCTCCTTCCGACCTTGCCATATACCTGCTGGCTGTGTGCATTTGCCATATACCTGCTGGCTGTATGCATTTGCTTTTATCTTATGCTTCATTTTTTTTTATCTCTGTTGCAACCTGCTGCTATTTGGGGGCTCTACAGCAACACACTATTCATGTAGTGGTAAGTTCTCTTTTATGATTCTTGCTAACCCTGATGAAGTTGGCAGACAGTCATTATGTGTCTTAGACACTTCACGTAGTTCTTGCCTGAACTATAGCTTGGATGCAATTAGACTAGTGTTAAAAGCTCGGTGTGGTCCACTTTGACTGTTTTACTGTTGTTTTAGTCTCTGTGTTGCTTACTCTAAGAATAGAGTAATAATGTGGGTTACAAAAAAATGAATTTTGAATAGCTGGTTGGCTTTATTAGTTTTTGTTTTGTTTTAGTTGTTGCTTTTTCCCTCAAGCTTCTCATATTGTGCTCTCCTAGTTCTTGCTTTCAGTAGCAGGATAACTGGCCTTTCTAATGTGAGTTTCTGAACTTTGTTTAGGACAAGTACAGTCTTGGAACCAGGCTTCAGCGACCACGAGCTGGTGCATCCATTAGTACACTTGCTGGACTTTCGTAAGTTTGGACATCAAACAACTGAGAACAGCAGATAACAAAAGGAATGTTTAAAAGAATATGTTGTTTTGTTCTGTTTTTTTTTTTAAGCTACCAAATAGAAAAAGATTCTTAGACTTAGAAAAGACCCAAACTTTAAGATATTCTATATGCTGAGCAGTGGTGGTACACACCACTGCTCTACAGAGTGAGTTCCAGGACAGCCAGGGCTACACAGAGAAACCTTGTCTCAAAAAATACAACAAACAAAATAAAAGGATAGTCTACTTTAGAGGAGTCCCTAATACTTGAGTCATTGATGAGGACTTTGGGGGAAAATCCAGTGGACTCTTGGGAAGTTACTGCCTCTCATTTTTTAGCCTTAGAGAAGGAGAAGACCAGAAAGAGGTAAAGATCGAGCCAGCTCAGGCCATCGCTGAAGTGGAGCCTCTGCCTGAAGACTATTACACACGACCAGTGAACTTAACAGAGGGTAATTGCCTGTGTCCTTCTGTCCTGCTCTGTTCTCCAGATGCTTATGTTGGGGTTCCCTGCACGCCTCAGGACTTGGGATTCTTAAGAGTTTGAAAATAAACACGTGAACTCATTTTAAAAACTTTATCATATTAGCATAACACTTCAGGAGCATACTTCTTTGCCCACATACAAATCTGATTTGGAAAATGACTGTAAACTAAGCCTGGTCTCTGCTTTCTTGTTAGTGACTACCCTCCAGCAGCGCCTCTTACAGCCTGACCTACAGCCAGTCTCTGCTTCACAGCTTTATCCTCGACACAAGCACCTTCTGATCAAACGGTCCCTGCGCTGTCGGGTAAATACTCCTCTGCAGAGTTGCCTGTGTACAGGAGAGAAGCAGATAGGCATGATTGTATCTGGCCATTGTAGTAGATATAGAAAGCTCAGAGAACACAGCAGGTAAAATGGACATAGGTTTCAATACTGATGGCTCAGGGGGCCGCTGCTGTTGTTCCTACTTTACAGTTATGGAGACTAGGGTATCTGAAGATGGAGTGTACCCTCAAAATGTTAGCCCACAAAAGAATGCAATCCAGACAACACTAATAAACTAAGAAGAAGCAAGGAAAAAGGTAATCCACAATTTAATCTCTAGGAATTTACAGAACAAACAATAAGAGTATTGTGAGTAAATTATAAAAACAAACAGAATGGAAGGAGGAAAGGTCTTTTAGGTTCCATCCTGTGGTGCCGTGGGCATCCTGTGGTGCTGCACTCTCCCTTGCCTGACACTTGGTGCAGAGTGGTACCCACTAGTGTTACACGGCTGCCAAGTTCTTGAAATACGAAGTTTAGCAAGATACTGACTCTTACGTCATTTAAATAACTGCATGTGACTAGTTTGTAATGTTAAATGTATACCTCCCAGCACGGTGTGTATACTCTATGCAGCTCCTGATCCAGACAGAGCATAGCCTAGATCCTTACAAAAAGAGGAAGGGGAGGAGGAGAAAGGGGCACACAAGGAAAAGTGTACACAGTCTCAGAAGTTTAAATTATCAGGATTTTTTATGTTATCAAAGAATTAAGTCTTTTTGGGGGGGAGGATATTTATTTTCATGTTTTTGGCGATGAATGCTAAAACATCTGGATGAATGGCATAATGTCCAATATTTATCACAAAAAATAACTAAGAATGTAGAATGACCATATAGAAGATGCTCTTGTTTTAATTGTAATATTTTTACTTTTCATCTTAATGATTTGTATTTATTTTCTTTGTGCATTGGTGTTTTGTCTGCATATATGTCTGTGTGAGGGTGTCAACTCACTTGGAGCAGGGTTACAGACAGCTGTGAACTGCCATGTGGGTGCTGGGAATTGTACTATGATCCTCTGGAAGAAGCCAGTGCTCTTAAACCATTGAACCATCTTGCCAGTCCTAGCAGAAGCTTCTTATCAGGCTCAGATGTCACATGAAGGCACATGCCATCAAGCATGATGGTGCTTTGATCCCTGGAACCCACATGGTAGAAGGAGGGAAGGGCCCCCATTCTCACTGATTAATTAATTACACAAGTAAAAGACATAGATTGTCTAAATAAATTGAACAGATGCTACAACTCACTTAGAAACAACACAAATACAAGAATTCAGAGAGAGACAGTAAATGTGCTGAAGAGCTGGACATGGTAGTATCCATGCCTGTAATCACAGCTCTTGGGAATTTGAGGCAGGAGGATGTTCCCTTTGAGGCCAGCCTGAACTGTATACCAGTGCCTAGAGCTCAGTGTTAGAGTGCTTACCTAGCATACACCAGGGCCTGGTTTCAGTTCTCTCCAGGAAAGCTGAAGGGCAGGGGAGGTCCTACAGACACTGCGTGTGTGCGTGCTTGCTTGTTTTTCAAGATGGTCTCACCTGTGCTGAGGTATACCTGTAATCCCCACACTTGGGAGGCTGAGGCATGCAGATTTCTGAGTCTAGGCTTGGTTTATAGAGCTAGTAGGACAGCCAGAGCTAAACTAGAAAACTGTGTCTTAAACAAACAAAAAATTAAATTAAAAAAGTTGATGTTTGCTGGGGCGGTGGTGGCGCACGCCTTTAATCCCAGCACTTGGGAGGCAGAGGCAGGTGGATTTCTGAGTTCAAGGCCAGCCTGGTCTACAGAGTGAGTTCCAGGACAGCCGGAGCTATACAGAGAAACCCTGTCTCAGGAAAAAAAAAAAAAAAAGAAAAGTTGATGTTTGTTAATATATGGCATAGAACATTGGGGAAAGAATAGACTATTAAAATTCACTAGGACAGTTAGGCATGTGGCTCCAATGGTGCTGCACTTACTTGCCTAATATGCATGAGTTCAATCCCCAGTACCCCATAAGATTGGGTGTGGACTACATGCCTGTAATTCTAGTGCTCAGGAAGCAGAGAACAATCACATGTAGGGTCATTCTCAGCCACATAGCAGATTCAAGGTCAGCTCAGGTACAGGAGACCTTATCAAAAAACATTTTTGGCTAAGTAAATTTTATGAGAAAATTGAAAACTTAAAAGACAAATGGAAGGAGAAAACTTAGAATTATTCATATATGATTTCTTTTTTTTCTTTCTTTTTTTTTAAAGATTTACTTATTTATTTTATGTGTATGAGTACACTGTAGCTGTACGGATGGCTGTGAGCCATCATGTGGCTGCTGGGAATTGAACTCAGGACCTCTGCACACTCAGGCCCCGCTCCCTCCAACCCCACTCGCTCCAGTGTAATACACTGTAGCTGTCTTCAGACGCACCAGAAGAGGGCATCAGATCTCATGATGGGTGGTTGTGAGCCATCATGTGGTTGCTGAGATTTGAACTCAGGACCTTCAGAAGAGCAGTTGGTGCTCTTACCAGCTGAGCCATCTCACCAGCCCCATATATGATTTCTGAATAAGAGTTTATTCACAAACAAGGCAAACAAACAAAAATAACATTGGGTCTTATACCACAGCTCCCATCCCACAGAAGATCTGTAAGCAAACAGAAAGGACAGGAGGCTAAGAAGACTTGTTCATGAGGTGTGTAATTAGCAAAGGAGCTCAGCAAAGGAAGATACAGTAGAAAGCAGGGCACACGCCTGCAATCCCACCACTCCGTCCAAAACCATATACAGGGTAACCCGGTATAAAAATAACCAGGGAAGGGGGCACGGAAAATTCTGTAGTTAGTAAGCATGGAAGATCTTGAACTTATACAGAAATATGTATTAGGAACAACTTTGGGACGCCATTTCCTAGTCCTCAGAGAGCAGAGAGTAGTACTAAATGCCCTTCCCATTGGTCCCATTAGGAAATTGTCATACTGACACAGCCTACATTGGAAAGTGATTCACATCCAGTACTCATGCTGTGGAAATACTCAGAAGGTCTTAATTGACTGGTTAAGTCAATTAAGTCATTACAGTGGAACATTGAAGACGAAGTTGCTGTGTGTCCTGGAATGGAATTCCAAGATTAATATAAGAAAGAAAGGGCAAAGGAATATATAGATTTCCCCTTTGTATTGTGAAAACAGAAGAAGAGATATGTCTGCCTAGATTGGACCTGCAGAGAAACAGACACATTGCAATGTACTCTGTATACTAGATACTGCTTTGTACCAGAAAATATTTTTATTAGGGTAAATCATTAGTTTTAATTCCTTGTTTCCATTCATACAGATCTCCAAAGTTATATAGGTTACTTCTCCTTGGATCCCATTTTAAGCATCTATTAAGTGAGAGCATTAACGGCTGTGTGTACAGTGATGTAATGCAGCCAGTATGGTGCGTGTCTTAAGTTGGTGTGTGCATTGTTCATAGTTTCTAAGCACTATATGCAGTGATATTAGTGATGGTTCAAATGTGTTCTATAATTTTTGGTTATCAATAACATAAATTCTGTTCTAGAATTTGTAGACATTGAACAGGACAGAATATAAAATTCTATTAACTACCTTCTGTCTGCTTGTAATGGTTCTGTGGCTCTTCAGGTGTGTTCTGTTTCCCTCTGACATGTACTTTTCTTTTTAGAAATGTGAGCACAACTTGAGCAAGCCAGAATTTAATCCAACATCTATTAAATTCAAAATCCAGTTGGTTGCTGTGTAAGTATTTTAGGATGTTGATTGAGGTTTTATGGGTGTTTTTCAATGGGGATTATCTTTTTAAAACAAATCTAAAGAGGAAAAGAAAAATCACATAGAAATAGTCTTTTCTTTCTATTCCTATTCTGGTTTTGCACTTACTTTTGAATAGCATGAAGTCTCAATTATATCTCTAAGCATAGAATTAAGGCTGTGTGGCCTAAATTAGGGCACATCCTGGAATCCTAGCTTCCTGGAAGACAGAAGCAGGAATATGTTTGTATCAGTGACAGTGTTGTGATGTGTTCCCTGGCAGTATGAAAAGTGACCACTCATTATTACAAATTTAAACTAAGTTAAGACTTTTTTTTTTATTCTTTTTGTTTGTTTGTTTGGTTTTGGTTTTTGGTTTTTCAAGACAGTTTCTCTGTGTAGCCCTGGCTGTCCTGGAACTCACTCTGTAGGCCAGGCTGGCCTCGAACTCAGAAATCTACCTGCCTCTGCCTCCCAAGTGCTGGGATTAAAGGCGTGTGCCACCACCGCCCTGCTCAAGACTTTTTTTTTTTTAATTAAACTTAAAGCATAGCAAATTTAAACGCACTCCAAAACATTTGTTTTACTTCTTGGTTCTGATAACATCTCAGTGAATGAATAAAGGTGATTAGTGTTAACTCACTGGGGATTGTCAATGGTTGTGTAGTAAAGAAAAGACTATTAAGGAGCACATTGAGAGCCAGCCAACCAGATGGCTCAGTGGGTAAAGCACTTCCAGAAGAACCTGACAGTCTGAGTCCAGTCCCTGGAACAGATAGAAACATAGAGGGAGAACCTACTCCCTGAGTGATTCCCTGTTCTCCATACATTCACACACAAATAAACACTATTACTATAGTGGTTTGAGTTTTTTGTTTGTTTTAACATAGATGGTCATGGTGATGCATGCTATTGATCTCAGCACACAGGAAGCAGAGGCGTGTGGATCACTGAGGTCACCTGATCTACATACATAGCAAATGTCAGGCTAGCTACAGTTATATGCCGAAACCCTGTCTGAAAAAAAATTTTTTTAATTTAAAAACAGATATGATAATGTACACCTGAGACAGGGAGAGAGAGCAAGCTTTTCAAGCCTAAACACCTACCCTCCCCCTACGTGACACACCTCCTCCAACAAAGCCACACCTCCTCAACCTTCCTAAATAGTTCCACCAACTTCAGACCAAGCATTCAAATACATGAGCCTACAAGGGGCATTCTCATTCAAATCACCATTTTTTTACACAGCAGGGCCATGGTGTATAAATCCTGAGCAGGCATTTGAACTTGGGCAATTGTGAGTCCAGACAAACATTCAAGCAGCCTGAAATTTTGAAATCAAGAGTAAGAATACTGTAGAGTGCCTGGATTTTGAACACTACACCTGCCCACACCCAGCATCTCCTTTTTTGTAATGATAATCATGCCTGTCTCACATCACAGAGTGAGTGAATACTATGGTGAATGCTTGTTAACTTAGAATATTGCCTGGCATGCAAGAAGCGCTGTGCATGGTAAGAATGTATTCATTTACAGCCATATAGAATGCTAGCTATTGAGACAAAGTCTTGTAACCAGCTATCTTGTTTAAGTGAATTAAGTGTGAGTCCCCCAAAATAAATATGTAAGAAAAGTGTGTGATACAGAAAACTATAAGCCCTAACCCAGCTCTGTATACATATAGGCTGGACTCCTAGAAATTTCAGACGGAACTAATTGTTAGTTTGATTTCCTGTATCTCCTTTTACTGTGGTAATAAATTATTCTTCATTTTTCTCTTGATCTAGTTAATATTTTTTGTAGCCTTAATTTATGTATCTGGGGTTTTTCTAAGGTAAATAATCATTTTACGAGACTCCAGTGAACAGTGATGCATGTCTGTATTTATCTGTAGCAATTATATCCCAGAAGTGAGAATCATGTCGATCCCCAACCTTCGCTACATGAAGGTGAGTACCATGCTTACTGACGTCAGACTTGGTAAGCCTGTGCATGTTTGTATGTGGGTGGCTGTGTGTGTGTGTGGAATGGGATGTTGTAAGAAAGTTGCAGGGCAAGGGCAGTCTGAAGTGATCACGAAATTGAGACTTGCCAACAGCATGGTGAATGTGTAAGAAGCAGGTTGCACATTCTATAAAATTAGAAAACTGGGAAAAAGAAAGATGGTGGTAGGCAGCTTTCTCTTGTTGCCAGTGGGAGCTTTTCTTTTGATTCAGATATGTATGCATCAGTGCCAGGAGTCTGTTAGGTTCTTCTGTACCATAGCCCTTCTTCCACAGGGTCCTCTTCTGTGTACTGATGAGTGATTGACTGTTCTGCAGCAGCCTCTCTGGCTCTTTGTCTTCATGCTGCTCATGAAACAATTGATAGCATCCCTTTATTTTACCAATCTCCAGAGTAGCATATGGGCTTTATGATCATTTTTTGGAAATCTTTAAAAGGTTTTAGAGTCTTAATGTGTCATTTCCCCTGCCCTTAGTAATACATCTGACTAGCCTATGGCTTGATGTTTTATTTAGGGTCTTTTGTTTTGTTTTCTTCATTCCCTGAGCAACAGTCAGGGTGGGATAGGAACTGCAAACTTTAAAACAATCATTTAGATAATAAACCTTTCCCAAAGTGTCCAGGTCTAGTGACTAGATTCTGCCCAGCTTCTTTAGTGAGATGGGTACATTACTAACACAAACCGAAAGATCAGCTAACGCTCTTAGGAGAGTCTGATGTAGAGGAACAGGAAGTGCTGTTGCTCTGGAAAAACGGGGTGATTTTTGTGAAACACTTTGTGTGTTTTGTGAAACATTAAGGTCTACCTAAGAAAGCCATCCTTTGTCGGGATATGACACCTGAAAGATGCTCTTCTTGTTCTACAGGAGAGCCAGGTCCTCTTGACTCTTACAAATCCAGTGGAGAACCTCACCCACGTGACTCTGTTGGAGTGTGAAGAGGGGGACCCCGATAATATCAACAGCACTGCGAAGGTAAGGGCATTTGTCTCCCACACACCCTGACTTCACCTGCAGTGGCTTCACTGGACATGGCCTAAAAGAATCCATAGTATCTCTCATTTCTATGTGTGATCTGCAGTGTCTTGACTCTATATCCTAATTTTATCTTTACCTTGTCCTCAAACACCCAGCCATTACCTGTCAAACTTCATTGTTCTCACTGGGTCTCAGACAGAGACCTGTCTGACCTTCCTCTCTTTAATACACGTCACCTCACCTGTCATGTGTGTTGCTACCAGGCCATTCTTCCATTAGTTGCTCAGCCTTCTGATGATGTGCAACTCTGACTTCAGGATAAAGGCCCTAACGTACTGCTGTCTGTGGTGGCCTTCCTCCAGAGCCTCACATTTGGCATTTCCAGATGCTGCCACAGTCATGGCTGCACCCGAGGGTGTGGAAGCTTCTGTTGGAGAGCGGCCTGTGCTGCTCGCTTTTACCTGAGCATCCTTTCCTACCCTGTCTCCCTAATGTACTCACCCTTTCCGCTCAGTTTAACACTCATGCCTGACAACTCATGAGATGTCATCTCCTTTTAGTTAGGAACAGATGTCTCTTCCACATTCCTACTATTTACTACTCTATTTACATAAAGTACAAATAGCAGTGGGTAGATATTAAGATGATTTTAAATGAATTCATGAATGAAATGCAGCTTTGGTCTATATTTTGGCACTTAGAGTTCAGTGTAATTTTTAATTTTACATACATGTATTTATGTGTAAATGTGCACATTGAGGTGAGAGTCATTTTTCTACTCTACCATGTAGGTCCAGAGGAACTAAGATTCTTGGGTGTGATAGCAAGTACTTTGATCCACTGAGCCATCCCACTAGTCAAGTTGATGGTAATCTTAAGAGTATTGTATGAGTATCAGTGTGATAGTCAATAGCAAGCATTTGTAGAAGGAATGCTGGCAACCCCAGCTATTGTTCAAAGAATAGCACTAGAGAATTTCCTAGTGGAGCCCACCTTTTTTTCCTTCTGCCTTTTAATTTTACTCACTAGCATCATCTCCAGAAAAGGCCACACGTGTTCCTACATCTATTTCTTTTTAAATAACTTTAATAAGTAGGTCTAGTTGAGCTAAAAACATGAAGGTCTGGAATGTGGATGCAGCCTTGATTGTGCTGCTTAACGTGGTCCTGTCCTGTCCTGTCGCCCCAGCACCACCGCTGCCCTGCAGCTGTTCTTAGGAATATGGCTGGTGGTCTCTGTTGGACTCTGAGATGGAACAGCTGCAACAAGGATTTAAACTGTACTCCACAAGCATACATAGAAATACACCCAGTGTTCAGTGTCAGAAACACTTGTGTCTACAGGGGGAAGAAAGGAATAAAGTGTTTCAAGTATGCCAGGAATTATTTTTAAAATAATACAGCAAAGGTATTTCAGAAGTAACATTGAAATAAGAAAAAAGGAAAAAGATGCATTCGACCTGGCTAATTCCCTTCAGGAAGCTGTACTAGTTACTTGTCTTGCTGCTGCAGCAAAATAACCCACACTGGCAACAAAGTCCTGACAAGACCGCCTAAGGAAGCTTATCTTGCCTGGTATTCGGATGATGCAGTCAGCCACTGCAGGGAAGTTATTCCAGGGCTCAAGTCAGTTGGACGCAGTATACCTTTGAGTCTTATAACGGGAGTAAATGGTGGTGCTCGGCTTACTCTGTCCTTTTTTACCCAATCTAGGACCTCAGTCCTTAGGATAGTGCCACCACGGTTAAGATCTTCCCACCCTACTCAGCCCCTGCAGGATCACTCTCAGTGTTCTGTAGTGTCGATGCTCCCCCATGAAGGGGGTCCTCATTGACCTGTCATTTCCTCTCTGCTCTCATACCCAAGTTCCTCAGTAGTCTTTTAAGACCCTGTAAAGACTTTAAACGTGTCCAGATGCTCACCTCTGTCCAGATGGCACTGCTGCAGTCCAGCTCTTCTCAAGCAGGCCTCTCTTTTGCTCTTAGGTGGTGGTGCCTCCCCAAGAGCTCATCTTAGCCGGCAAGGATGCAGCAGCAGAGTATGATGAGCTGGCAGAGCCCCAGGACTTTCAGGATGACCCTGAGTAAGTGATCTTTCTGTGTCCACTGAGCCAGGCGCCTGAGCAGGTATCTGAAGGAACAGCTTAAGGAAGGACAGGCTGTTTAGCTCTGACTTCAGAGGAAGTTTTGTTGTTCATGGCAGGCGAGGCATGAAGATAGGGGAGGCTTCGCCTGTGTCTTTGACAGTGAGTGCACGAGGCTACAGCATCACACAGTGCAGAGAAAGCTGCAAACAGATAGACTAGAAATGAGCAGGTAACCTTTAGAGTGTGCCTTTATGTGGACTGCCTCCTCCAGCTAGGCCCCACTGCCTACCAGCTCCATGGCCTTGAGAATAGCACCACATGCTGGGAACTGAACAGGAAAGACATGGCTTGTGTGAGATGTCAGAGTCAGACCTCAGAAATGCCCGCTCATGTATGTTTTCTTGCCTGGATTTTAAAGAAAAATGTCTTCCCTTTCTATTTATGAAATCATTAACTGTAAAAGACTGAGATGATAGCTCAACAGTTAGTTTCCTCTCCTCTTCCAGAGGACCAGGTTCAATCGCCAGCACCCAGAAGTAGCCCACGACCATCTGTATGGACTCCAGTACCAGGGAATTGAATGTCCTCTTCTGGCCTCTGCAGGCACTGGGCATGGTGATGCACAGACTTACATGCAGGCACAACACCCATACACATTAAATAAGTAAATAAAACATTTTAAAAGAAAACAAAACACAGGTAAATCTTTGTGAGCTTGAGGCCAGCCTGATCAATACAGCAAATCCCAGGACAGTGTTTCCTAAGGAGCTCCTCCCTGCTGGTCAGCAAGATGTCGGTCACAGCAGAGGTTCCCACTGTGCCCTGAAATGACTGGGAGACTGTTGATTTGATCGACTTCTCGCCTGCCTAATACTGTGCTTCTCTTTCCATAGCATTGTAGCTTTCAGAAAAGCCAACAAAGTAGGCATCTTCATCAAAGTCACCCCACAGCGTGAGGAAGGGGAAGTGACCGTGTGCTTCAAGATGAAACATGATTTTAAAAACCTGGCTGCCCCCATCCGCCCAATGGAAGAAAGTGAGCAAGGCACAGAGGTCATCTGGCTCACTCAGCATGTGGAACTGAGCTTCGGCCCTCTTCTTCCTTAAAGCAAAGCACCTGGTGGGCCGATCCCACCACAGCTGTGTCAACACAACTCTAACAATGTGGAAGCTGCTGCTTCATCAGTCATGTTTATAAAGATGTACCCATCACTACTGAATCCTGTGCAATGGAGGACAGGCCAGGGTTGGGAGCACAGGGTAACTGCTGTTGACACCAGGAAGCCTGTGTCTCTGGGCCCTGTACGTTGAGTAACAGCATAGCTCCATCCCAGTAGAGGAGTGGCTGCTCCTCAGAGGGGCGTTAGTTTTGCTCCCTAAGAAACGTGCTGTGTGCCTGTCACAGTTTGACAGAAACCTTAGGATGCTAATCCAGAGCAGATCTTGTCTTCGTGCCGCAGCATTGGTCTCGGTGTTCTAACAGCTTTCTGCATTCCACTAAGGATAACCTGTAATCATAACCCTTCACAGCCTTGGCTCTCACTTTGCCGCTGTTTTCCATTTGACAGAGTAGTAGGACTGTCGGTGTGTCTTTAGCCTTGTGATGACAGGGCAGTCTGTCACTTTCCTAAGGCACTTTGTTTCTTCCAAAGGAACACAGTATACCTGTCACGTGCTTGTAATTTTCTTCACTAGTATATGGGACTCTTAAGAATTTGAGTGGCAAGCAAAATTACACGTCATGAAATTCCATTTATTTTACTATTACCACAACACCCAGGGGCTAACGCTGCCAGGGGGAGACAACCTGTGTTTATCTCACCATCTGCCCTTCTCTAGTCTGTTTCCTGTTTGTTTGTTTTTCAGATAGGATTGCTCCGTGTAACTCTCGCTGGCCTGGAACTCAACCTGCTGGGATTAAAGATACTTGCCACCATTCCCAGCTCGCTGCCCTGTTCTATAAGTCAAGGGATTGCTCTAACATTGGGCCTTTAAACTAGACTTTTAGCATGATCCAAACTAATGTTCTTTCCGCTGAGTTGAAGGACAAATTAACTGTCAATCCCTTAAATTCAAAACTGGACACAAAGAAAAAGAACCCTTCCCTTCATGAATATAAGACTTCTTGTGCTGTGTGAAGTGAGACCATTTTGATTGTAAGCCATACAAGTTCAGCAAGTAGCCAGGATGCCAGCCCAACTCTAGACTTGCTCTTTTTCTCAAATCCTAACATGGAGTAGCAAACCTTAATTTCTGTGATGTTGACAGAGAAGAGCAGCTGCACTTTTCCTAGTACATGGCCAACAGACCTTGGAAGAAAAGGTTCCTGTTTACAAACCCTGCTTTGGTCTTCATTTTAAGTCTCTGGGGTTTTGTTTTGTATTAAAGAATATATAGTCTGGCGACAGATAAAAAACAGTCTTCGTTCCACTTAGGAAGCTATTGAAAGACACTTTGGTTTTTTGTTTTTGTTTTTTTTTGGGGGGGGTGGTTTTGTTTTTTGTTTTTTGTTTTTTTTTTCTTTTTTCCGAGACAGGGCATCTCTGTGTAGCCTTGGCTGTCCTGGAACTCACTCTGTAGACCAGGCTGGTCTCGAACTCAGAAATCTGCCTGCCTCTGCCTCCCAAGTGCTCGGATTAAAGGTGTGCACCACCACCGCCCGGCAACACTTTGTTCTTTAAAGATCTTAAGATCAAGCCAATTTTATGAAACTTCCCACAGAGTAATATATGTACTAGAGTAAAAGAAGAAAATACTGATCTCTAATACTATGAGAACAATGACTCTTTGCCTCTCAGAAGCTGGAGCTGAAAGTTGGGTAATTACAAGTTTCAAACCCTAACCCTGACCCTAACAAGATGATTTCCACAAAGCCTCAAGTTAATGCCTACTATGAAACCACTATTCAGTATCTTCTGGAGGGGGAGGGGAAGGGGAGGCGAAGAGGAGGCAGCATCAAAGTGCAAATAGCCTCAATTGTCCACATATTGTGGAGACTGGCACAGTTGTCTGTTTGCCTTTACTCAGTAACACTGATACTTATTCCCTAAGAAAACATTGAAGTAATGGGGCTCTTCACTCGTAGGGGACAAACACTTGTAGATTTGTGTTTTTGGGTTTGGTTTGTTGTTTTTTCAAGAAGTTAACTTACAAATACCAGCTGTTGGCTATTTCAAGGTAAGTTTAGTGCAAGCTTGTTTGTGTTCTTAGAAAAGGTTCAACACTTGCAGGTGGTGAATTGGGAATTGTGACTGTCACCCTTTTTGTATGAGATGAGGTGTGGGGTTCTTATTAGTAGTCAGTGTGCACCAAGACACAAGAGTCAGGCATCCTTAGCATTTGAATCTACAATTTTGGATGCTTAAGGCTAAGATACTTTGGGTTTGTGAGTTAATTCACACTCAAACAATTTTTTTGTTCCAAATACACATATAGGCATACTGCACTAAATGCCTGTGCATCTTTGTAATGAACCTCCTTCTTGGTCCCTTTGGGGGTGAGAGGCACTCCATCGTGACTTATGAATAACAGGTTACTGTTTTGCCTTATTGCTTAATGTAGTGAAATAAAGCAGACAAAGCTCAAGTGTGTCTTCTGTTTGATTTCACAAACACTGGTTAGAGCTACACATCTCAGCATCTAAGGGTCAGATGATAGGTGAGAGTCAGTGATATATGCCTTTCCATTTCTCCTTTATTATTTTTATGTGGGGGAAGAGAGGCTAGAAGAGGACAGCAGATCCTCTGGTTCTGAGTCACCCACTGAGAACTGAACTGCCCTCTGCAAATGCTCTCCTCTCTTGACTTCTTTACATGAGTTAACTTGATAAAAGAGTGATTCACCACCTCACTTCTCCCTGCCCCGAGCCTTCACCCTTCCCTCCCGGAAGCTCCAAGCCCACAGTCCAGGAAGTAAGAAATGGGTCCCTGGTCATGAGAGCCACCATAAGGCTACCTGCCCAACTCACCTGACCCAAGCTTAAGACAGTACTCAAAAGTTGGACAGAAGTAGCGCACGCCTTTAATCCCAGCATTTGGGAGGCAGAGGCAGGCAGATTTCTGAGTTCGAGGCCAGCCTGGTCTACAGAGTGAGTTCCAGGACAGCCAGGGCTATACAGAGAAACCCTGTCTCAAAAAAAGAACAAAAAAAGTGATTCACCAAGCCCTGCTTTGTGGTGGTGCACACCTTTGATGCCAGCGCTTGGAAGCTAGAGGCAGGTAGGTGGGTCTCTTGTGAGTTCAAGGCCAGCCTGAGATAGTTCTAGGATTCTGTAGAAGGATCCTATCTCAAAAAACAAAAGTGTAATTCACTGAATCATGGGGATATTCCTTGAACTTAAATTTTTCAGATGCATTGTGTTAGATGTGTACCAGCATTTATCTCTAGAACCCCACCAACCAAGCAGTGTCTCCATCCAGAATGGGCTGGGCCCTCCCACATCAATCATTAAGAAAATGCCTTTACGCTGGGGGGTGGTGTCACATACCTTTAATCCCACCACTTGGGAGGCAGAGGCAGGCAGATTTCTGAGTTCGAGGCCAGCCTGCTCTACAGAGTGAGTTCCAGGACAACCAGGGCTACACAAGAGAAATCCTGTCTCGAACTCCCCCCTCCAAAAAAAAAAAAAACAAAAACAAAAAAAAACAGAAAGAAAGAAAAAAATGCCCTTACAAGCTTGCCTATATATAGCCCAGTGTTATGGAGCCATTTTCTCAAGGCTTTTTCCTCTCTGATAACTAGCTTGTATCAAGTTGACGTAAAACTAACCAGCACAATTGTTTGGTTTTTCTCCTTTGAGATCTTCACACTATAGATTGGCTATCCTCAAACTCACAGAAATCAGTCTCTTCTGCCTTTTCAACATGCAGGAATTAAAGGTGCCACTATGTTCAGCAGGGTTTACTGCTATGAACAGACACCATGACCAAGGCAACTCTTAAAAGGGCAACATCTAACTGGGGTGTTGACTCAGGCCCTAGCACCAACCAATGGCCTCCCTGTCAAAGAAATTAAACCCAGTTGCCAGAGGCTGGTCCACATCCCTCCTGGTTAAGGATGCTGACAATCACCACGCCTCAAGCTATTGAAGGGATACTAAAACATACCACTCCAGCTGGCCTATACTTGTTTTTAAGGCTATATATACGCGTATGATACTAGTTCCCTCATTTGTTGAAGTTATAGGTTTCTCTCTCTCTTTTTTTTTTTTTTTGGTTTTTTCGAGACAGGGTTTCTCTGTATATAGCCCTGGCTGTCCTGGAACTCACTCTGTAGACCAGGCTGGCCTCGAACTCAGAAATCCACCTGCCTCTCCCTCCCAAGTGCTGGGATTAAAGGCGTGCGCCACAATTTTAATTAAAATGATATAACTGCAGACGCTTCTGCCTAATGAAATAGTAAGTATGTGTGGAGTGTCACTCCTGCTCAAAAACACAGTGGAGGGTCCGGAGAGATTGCTGAGCAGTTAAGAATGTATACTGCTGCTGCAAAAGACCTAAGACTCCCAGAACCCACACTGATTGCTCACAACCACCTGGCTACAGAGGGATCTAATGCCTCTGGTCTCTGTGGACACGTATGCTCTCGAACATACATCCACCCAGAGACACAGAATTAAAATTTTTAAAATAAATCTTTGAAAAAAATCATAAAAGCCAAATGGTGGTGGTGAACAGTTTGAGGTCAGCCTGATCTAAGAATGAGTTCCAGAACAGCCAGGCTGCACAGAAAAATCTTGTCTTAGAAAAAAAAAAATCGTTTTCTATTAAAAAAGTAACCAATTTGTCTAGTTAAGTGTGATTTCCTGGTAATGCATCCCGCTTCTAGCACAAAGGATTAGAGATGCAGACATCTGCGCCTAGGCGCGACTAACCTTTATTCTTTAGATCGTTCCTTACTCTTCAGAAGCAAGGACGTACAAGGGAGATCGCCAGGAGCGATTTGAACCGCTGGCTCTGAGACGAGGCCACGCCCCGACACGAAGCCCCGCCCCGCCCTGGGCGCGCAGCTTATACGTAGCCCGGCGCTACCCCTGTGCCTGCCGGGATTGTGGCGGTCGGTCTCTCGAGTCGGAAGCCGGAGCTTCCCCGGGACTCCCGACATGGCGACTTCTCTGGGTTCCAACACCTACAACAGGCAGAACTGGGAGGACGCGGTGAGTGCACGCCGGAGGAGGACGCGGGGATGGGGAGGCCTGGCGGGATGGGGAAGCCTTGCTCCAGGGTGCGGTGGGTTCCGCGAGAGCCGAGCTGCGGCCTAGCTCGGTGGGGCAGCCGGAGGAGAGCGAGCCCTCGTGCGGCAGATCAGGGTCCCGGGACCAGCGGTGTCCACCGGCGACTCCACACTTCCCAGATGCTTTCCTTTTACCTCCTGCCGGAAGTTCAGACAGCGGCCCTTCCCGAGAGCCGCGGCCAGTGAGGGCGCTGGGGCTCCTGCCAGTCTTGCATCCTTCTCCGCTCCAGGAGAGTGACCGAGGGAACGTGGTCTTCGGGACTTGATCTTCAACCAGATTTTCCCTTTTCTCCAGGACTTCCCCATTCTGTGTCAGACGTGTCTGGGAGAAAACCCTTACATACGAATGGTGAGTGCTTTCCTGTGCAGCGGGAGTTAACTGTTCCTTATATTGTGATCCAAGCAAGGTGACTGTAAGAGTTTCTCTTAGCCAGTTAGAAGAATTGATGCTCTTTTTCTAACCCGAAGCGCAGGACAATTGCAAAGTACTGCCCTCTCTATTTCCTCTCCTAGACAGTGAGCAGTCATCCTGTAGTGTAATAAACAGTTGGTACTTGTTGAGCATCTAACCTAAAAAGTAGGTCTGTTGACAGGAGAGTGTTATCTTTATGTAGCACTGGTTCCTGGCTATTAATTATGTATCTCTCAGCCACTGCACCATGAAGTATTCTCTCTAGTTTAAGGTACACTCTGTCTCCTCTCCAAAAAGGGTAAAATAGTGCCGGGCAACAATGATTATAGGGCTGTGTGTCGTGATCGGCCTCAGAGATGCTGACTCTCTAGTTTATGGGAACAGAGTGCGGGATACACACTGTGCATCAGCACCAGAGAGCCCAGAGCAGTTACCTTCTGCACAGACTGTAGAAAGACTTGGCTATCTCCATCATCCTACCTGGAGACCTTAGGAATTTTAGGTTTTCATACCAAAAGAATTTTTAAAATTCATCCTGTTAGCTAACACATATATTATGAAAGATTTAGATGGCATATCCACATTCTAATGTAAAAATCATAGTTCTTCTATTGACGCTAATTTTTTATTTTATTTTATTTATTTATTTATTTATTTATTTTTGGTTTTTCAAGACAGGGTTTCTCAGTGTAGCCCTGGCTGTCCTGGAACTCACTCTGTAGACCAGGCTGGCCTCGAACTCAGAAATCCACCTGCCTCTGCCTCCCAAGTGCTGGAATTAAAGGTGTGCGCCACCACCGCCCAGCGACGCTTTTTTTATTTATAGACACCGTTGGGTATAAAAACAAATATTCCTAAACCAGCCATGAGTGGTGATGGCTACCTTTAATCCCAGCCTTAGGCAAGTGGATTTCTCTGAGTTCAAGTTCTGGTCTGCAAATCAAGTTCTAGGCCAGCCAGGGTTCTATAGTAAGAGCATGTCGTTTTCCTAAAGTGTGTAGATACCATTCTTCCCCACTGTCTACTTCCTTCAAACCTGTGACCTGGAGAACTAGCGTGAAGAGAGGCTGCTGACCACATTTCAAAAGTAGATGCTTTAGAAAGCCCTTCCAGCTTCAGGTGCTGCCTTCTCCAGTCTTAGTTTTCCTGGAGCAGTCATCATCTTGGTGGCCAGCCCCATCAAACACATAGCCAGACAGCCGGGTGATTGGATCAGTGTTTAAACAGTTTCCTCAAAGATTAATAAACAGGAAACACGTTCTAGGAATTGTGAAAGCTTTCACCTGGAAAACAAAGTACCCCTTGAAATAGCCACCTCCCAGAACAGATTTTTTCATTCTTATTAATTTTTTTAGGCTAGCGTACAAAGTGATGGATTTCATCTTGGCATTTTTCGTATGTATGTACTTTGTTTTCAATTCTTCCCTCTTCCACTGTCCTTCCCCTTTGTCCTTGCCCCTTTCTGCCTTGTTTTCTTAGTTCCCCCAGTTTATCCTTCTTTCTAACAAGACCTGTTTTATTATCCCCACATACAGATTCTTTCTTCCCACTCAGGGTCCCTTTTCTTGGTTCATAATCAACACACATACACAAGCACAATTTGAAATCTAGGTTCCACGTATAAGAGAAAATATATGGATTTCCATTAGCAATTTTAGTTCTTGAATGTCAGAAGTAGATCTAAGAATTCTGGCTCTGGGAAGACACTTGATATTAGATCCATCTACTCTTAAGAGAGTATGACCTTGTTGGAATATATCTGTCTTAATTTTATTTCCCTTGCTGTGGTAAAATACCCTGACAAAAACAACTTAGGAGAATGAGGTTTTATTTGGCTTACAGTTCATGGGTACAGTCCATCATTGTGGGGCATCCAGGCAACAGGAACTTGAAGTAGCTGGTTACATCATAGCCAAGTCAAGAGCGGAGAGGGAATGCATGTGTGCTTGCTAGTGCTGAGCCCCTTCTTCACTTACAGGCTCCAAGGTACAAACTCGGGATGATGTGGCCCGTGATCAGGCTGGATCTTCCAAGTCAACTAAAGAGACCAGGATAACCACCACACATGCATTCAGGCTGATAGGTTAGGCAGTCCATCATGGAGACTCTTCCCAGGAGATTCTAGGTTACGTCAGGGGATGAGTGGATCTGACCACCACAGCATCTCTTACCGTAGCCTCAACAGAGTGATGATTTAGGTTTGGTTTCATTATCTTTCTAATTTCAGGAATCTCCAGACACACACCATACTTTGTACTTGGAGGTGGGGGAAGACAGATACGTAGATTAGTTTCATTTGTCTGTCTGTGTGCTCGCTTTCTCTGCCGTAATTCCAGTTCTTTTCTATTTCAGACCAAAGAAAAATATGGCAAAGAATGCAAAGTAAGTATATCTATTAAGAATTAGCTTTGATTTTCTTTATCCCCTTTCTTCCCTTTATTCTACCAAACTGACTTTGTGCTTACTAAGTTTTGAGGCCTGCCATTCAGAGTCCATGCTCACAGCTTTCATATACTGTCGATGTCATCAGAAGCTGACAACTAGCATGGCAGATGAGAAAATGACCATTCTAATGTAAATTCATAAACAGGGGTCTACATACGCACTGAACACCAGGCGTCTCAGGTGTTTTAGCTGAGGAGGAAGGCTGTGGCTGCCACAAGATTCTGAAAGACGTTTCTGGTTTCACTTCCCTTGTTCCCCACCAAAAAGACAAAGAATCGAGTTTTTTTAAAGATTTATTTATATATTTTATGTATATGAGTACGCCATTGCTCTCTTCAGACACACAAGAAGAGGGCATCGGATCCCATTACAGATGGTTGTGAGCCACCATCGGGTTACTGGGAATTGAGCTCAGGACCTCTGGAAAAGCAGTCAGTGCTCTTAACCGCGGAGCCATCTCTCCAGCCCAACAGTCGGATTTTTAATGTTGTTTACCTCTAGATGGGAAGGCTAGGACTTTCTGAATGTTTATTTTTATGCTATTTTAGCTTTTTAACTTCTAAAAAAAAAGAAAGTAAATGGAATTGGGTTGGCTGACATGTGGATTAGCTGATTGCTAAGGCCAGCTCTCCATACTTACTCAGTCTGAATTGGGTCCAGGTCAGAACACTTAAGATTCTATGTCTCTTGATGTGTGTTCAGATCTGTGCCAGGCCATTCACAGTATTTCGCTGGTGCCCTGGGGTCCGCATGCGCTTCAAGAAGACTGAAGTGTGCCAAACCTGCAGTAAATTGAAGAACGTTTGTCAGACCTGCCTGTTAGACCTAGAATATGGTATGTTTGCCACGTTCACTAGATCTGAGAGTGTGCAGGTGCCCACCAGGCTAGCGGGTTGCCTCCCACTTCTAGTTTCAATCCCACACTAGAATGTCTACTGTGCCCTGCTTTTCCCAGGAAAAATACCAACTGGGCTGCTCTAGAGACCTCCTGAGCAATAGTAGGAACTTCGGGAGCAATTGGGAAGAAATCAGAACTGGCCTACACACCCATCTCTGTGCCAGTTGGAGTAAAAGGCATTGCTCCTATGATACTGTGTGTGTGTGTGTCTGTGTGTGTGTGTCTGTGTGTGTGTGTGTGTGTGTGTGTGTGTGTGTGTGTGTGTTTTGCCTAGATCCTTTTGATCTAAACTTTTCCACAGTCCCGAACAAGTTTCTGAGCTGTGGGCTGTTAGGGCCAGGTGTTGCTTCTATTTCAAAGCACTTGCTTCTGGGATTGTTTTTATTTTTATGTAAATGAGGTTTTCCTTTCACAAAAAGTTACCTACCAGTGAGGGGGAAGGGGTGGGGAGAAAAAGTGTTGTGGCTGCATATTGTTTTATGTTATTCATATGTTTGTCAGGAGCATTCAAGCCTGGAATACAGTGTTATTAAACATACCTGCCCATCCATAAGAACTTCAAGACCAATCTAGCAAGAAACCATTGTGTTCTATGTATTTTAAGTATATTGTGTTAAAAGCTAGATACTCTGTTAACTTACTTTGGCCCTAAAATCTATTCTTTGAAACAGTTTTCTAAAACAGTCCCTTCACCAGATTTCATGTCAGCACAGGAATTTGGACGGTTCTTGGGGTACTCCCTATAGCAGTTGTTAGCCCGATGGTGCTAAACAGCCTGATTGAAAACATTGTGAACTGTCACCAAGTGTGTTGATTATCCAATTTTAAAGATTTATTTTTGTCTTTTATAGTGTGTATATCAGGGGGTGGGATACACACGTCAGTATGGACAGAGTCTAGAAAATAGAAAAGGGTGTCAGCTCCTCTGGAGCTGGAGTGACAGTGAGCAATCCTGCATGACTGTGGGGAGCTATACTCTGGTCCTCTGCAGAGCAGCATGTGCTCTTACTGGGGCATCTCTTAAAGCCCCCAGCAACTAGGGCCGAGAAGGGAAGGATGATGTTAGAGTTTATGTACATATCGAATATGAATATGTTATCAAATCTAAGGTTTTTAATTCCTCAATTTCTTTGTACCAGGCCTACCCATCCAGGTTCGTGATGCAGGATTATCATTTAAAGACGACATGCCTAAATCAGATGTCAATAAAGAATATTATACCCAAAATATGGAAAGAGAAGTATGTTTTTTATTTTCATTAAAATCTAATTATATCACTTCCTTTCTTCAACCTCTTGTCTTCTCCTTTCAGTCTCTCCCATGCCCCCCTCGAAAAAGATGGCCTCTTTTTCTTTGATTATTTACGTGCATGCATGCGTGTGCATGCGTGTGCATGTGCGTAGTTGCTTGCTTGCCACCTGCTGGTTCATTTAATGTGGCTCATCTGTATATGATTTCAAAGCTGACTACCATGCCCTGGATAACTAACTAGGGCACTCATCTCCAGGAGAGACTAAATCTCAAGTCATTAGTTGCCTGTTCTTCTTTGTCTAAGAATGGGACCCATGAAATTTCCCCTTTTTGAATTAGTGTATCTGTTGTTCGTGTCTTTGTTTGGACAGCTATATTGTTGAGATATCATGGGTGTAGCTTCCCTGTTATTTCTATGAAACAATCTCACACCAGACTTCCTGGTCCTCTAGCTACTTTCTTGGTGCCATTGTTTATCTGGGGGAATAGATTGTGTATACATGCTTCTGGGAATTGATTCCAGGCCTTGTGATGTAGTTTTGTATTTTATAATAATCCTAATGAGTTGACAGCCTATAAAGTTGCCCTCTTCCTGCAGATTTCTAACTCTGATGGAACACGACCGGTTGGAATGCTAGGAAAAGCTACATCCACCAGTGACATGCTCCTCAAATTGGCCCGGACCACACCGTACTACAAAAGGAATCGGCCCCACATTTGTTCCTTCTGGGTGAAAGGGGAGTGTAAGAGAGGAGAGGAGTGTCCATACAGGTAAGAGCTGAGCCTCACTCTCAGACTCCTGAGGAGTGCTGGGGAGACTCTAGCTTAAATTCATGCTTTAACGCTAAAGCTCGCTCGTATGGCCTGTTTGCATGTAACCTATCTCCTGTCATAAAACTTAGATTATAAGAGCCTGGCTAAATTATACTTTTTACTCACAACTAAGCCTTAAGGAACTAAATTGCTATGCCATATGATGTACATACTGACTGTTTCTGAGTTAATAAGTTCTAAGTTTGTATGGTAATTTAGTGTCCATTTAAATGGTGTGGATGGCAAAATATAGGCGAAGTTAAGACAAGACCAGTTGCCTGAAGGCTATTTATGTTTCAACCAAGACTGCCAAGCTTCAGAGTTAGGAGTTTAGCTAATGATTTGTTAACTGTAAAACCACCCCCTAAATATATGCCCTTTTTCTAAGGTGATGTCCATAGCTTTAGTCAGATTCTATTAGAACAGTTTAAGTGGATTACTTAGAACATCAGGAAAGCTTTATATGATGTAGGACTTTGTTGATATTTGTTCTTGTTTAGTAACAGTATTTTTTTTTTTTTTTTGGTTTTTTAAGACAGGGTTTCTCTGTGTAACCCTGTCCTGGAACTTACTCTGTAGACTAGGCTGGCCTTGAACTCAGAAATCCTCCTGCCTCTGCCTCCCAAGTGTTGGGATTAAAGGCATGCGCCACCTCCACCCAGCTAGTAACAGTATTTTTGTATAGACATTTTCTAATTTGAAAGGCATTTGAGGGACTCTTACTTACCATGTAGCTACTATAGAGTGATAAATTTTCCCTTTGTTTCACCTTGGTGTATTTTCCACTTGTGAATCTTAGACATGAGAAGCCTACCGATCCAGATGACCCTCTTGCTGATCAGAATATAAAAGACCGGTACTATGGAATTAATGACCCTGTGGCTGATAAGCTTCTAAAGCGGGCTTCAACCATGCCTCGTCTTGACCCACCAGAGGATAAGACGATCACCACACTGTATGTGGGTGGTCTGGGAGACACCATTACTGAAACAGATCTCAGGTTTGTGGGCATCATAAATAGTGTACAAAAACATCATCACCAAACATGATATTTCTTTACCCAGTCTGTCATTGATATTCAAAGTTTTATAAAAATCTTTATGATGGCAGAGTATTTTTCAAGAATACTTTTTCATCTTTGCATCAAAAAATAATATATTGCCTAGATGCCCATTTGGATTTTTTTTAAGATTTTTTTTTAATTACTGTTTATGTGTGTGATCTGTATGTAGGCTTGTACAAGTGACTTCAAGAACCAAAGAGCTCTAGAGCTTGCAGGTAGTTATGAACCACTGGACATGGCAA
This sequence comes from Montemys delectorum, assembly GCA_019843815.1. Lineage (NCBI taxonomy): Eukaryota > Metazoa > Chordata > Mammalia > Rodentia > Muridae > Montemys > Montemys delectorum. The sequence goes on from JADRCD010222748.1 coordinate 23,895, forward strand.
TCGAATTCGAATCCTTTGCAGGAGCAGTTGGTGCTCTTAGTCCCTGAGCCAATTCTCTCTTTTTTTGGGGGGGGTTGGGGGGAGAGGGGGTGTTGTGGTTCTAGACAGGATTTTTCTCTGTAGCCCTAGCTGGGCTGTTCTGGAACTCACTCTATAAACCGGCTGGCCTCAAACTCACAGATTCTCCTGCCTCTGTCTGCCAAGTGTTGGGATTAACAGCGTGTGCCATCCCCCACCAGGCAAAGGATGGCATACATATACACCCAGTTATTATGGAAGGCAGGTAGCCCCATGACTCTAAAACTCTTTGATTTAAATTGTTGCTTTTTAGCAGAGATTCCGATTTAATATGTATTTCTGGCTTACACTGTGCTTAACTACATGAGAGATCTCTTCAGGGAGATGAAGGCTACCTGTCTCTGGTAGCCTTTCTCTTTAAGCTGGCAATCTCCATGGGCCAGCTAGCTTTTGTAAAAAGGCTAGAGAAAATACTTTGGTTCTAGTTGAGCATGTATGATGTCTTCTGAGATATTACTCCCATGCTTGTTTTTGTTTTTGTTCTGTGACATGTGGTTTCCTACAGCTCAGGCTAGTGTGGAAGACTCCAAGACCTTAAACTCCTGCCTCCTGCCCCCTTCCTGCTACTGCAATTATAGGCATGAGCCACTCGGTCTGATTGGTTTGGTTTGATTGTGATGTATTCATTTACTTACTGTTTTTTTTTTTAGTTATTTTGAGACAGGGTCTTGTCATGTAGCTTAGACTGTCCGGAAGCTCAAGATCTTCCTTCCCCTCTCCCTGGCACTAGGAGCTGTGCATGAGTCATCACACCTGGCTTTTTTCTTCATCTTCTACTTTCTTCTTTCAGTCTTAAGCTTTTTAAATTTCATTCAATATTTTTTATTTATTTTTCCAGGGTTAGGACTTGAACCCAGGACACACATATTAGGCCAATGTGCCTGCTCTGCCATGAGCCACTCAGTTTTCAATCCTTAAACATTTTTGAAGTGTTCTTGGGTGGGCATGATAGTATTTGCTTGCTTACAGCCCCAGCTAAGGTAAAATCCCTTGAGCCCATGAATTCAAAACTAAAATGTATAACATAGCAAGACTTAATCTCAAACGAAAATTGCCTTATCTCAAGGACCATAATAGCTGTAGTTTGCCAGTGCCTTATACTAAGAAATTATGGCTCTAAAGAAACCAATTAAAGGCCCTCCCATCCTCCCCAAGGAAAATCCCAGGGTACATGAGAACGCTTGCCTGTAGCACCTAGTGAGGAAAACTAAAGACAGATACCTGGATGTCCATGGGCTCACTGTCTCTAGTAACTCAGAACAATTTTGCAGCCCATTGCCATTCTCTAAGCAGCTGGGTTACTAACCTGTTTTCCTTGGCCTGTGTTTCTCCAGAAATCATTTCTACCAGTTCGGAGAGATCCGCACCATCACTGTTGTGCAGAGGCAGCAGTGTGCCTTCATCCAGTTCGCCACCAGGCAGGCTGCTGAGGTAGCCGCTGAGAAGTCCTTTAACAAGCTGATTGTGAATGGCCGAAGACTCAATGTTAAATGGGGAAGGTATGAACAAGATTCTTCTAAGCTATTTTCATCTTGGACTAAAAGCTTTGTTTACGTAGGTTTGATGGGGCCTTTACAGATCTTTAGGTCCTTCTCTAGTATTTTTTAAATGACTTCATTTATGTGTGGGTGTTGTGGGTATTTTGCTTACATGCATGTCTGTGCACCATTTGTGTGCCTGGTGCCAGAAAAGGGAGTTGACTCCCCTGGGATTGGAGTTACAGGGATTAGGAGCCACCACGTGGGTGCTGGGAATTGAACCTTGTCCTCGGAAAGGGCGGGCGCCCAGTGCTCTCAACTCTGAGCTGTCCTACAGCCCCTCCTGTTCTTAGTATTTGGAAGCTTCTTCCTTTAGAAATATATTCACAGTCTTGCTCTGTCAACCAGCTTCTTTGGGGTTCTTCATTTTTTACCATCCGTAATACCAGCATAATGCAAGGTTGCCAAAGGTAGATCCTGGGGGTTTACAGTTGAATTAGCCCTAATGCTCGCTCACCTCAGAGACTGGGTACTGAGGAGCAGGGGAAGAGGGTGAAGCAGAAGAATATCTGTTTTAAGTTGGAAATTGACTGCATGAAAGACAAAATACCATACATTTCTTTCTGGTTTTTTTGGGGGGTGAGGGGGAATTTGTTTTTGTTGTTGTTTTACTTTGTTTTTTCTAGTTTTCGGAGACAGAGTTTCTCTGTGTAATCTTGGCTGCCTTGCAACTCATTCTGTAGACCAGCCTGGTCTTGAACTCAGAGATTCCCCTGCCTCTACATCCCAGAGTACTGGGATTAAAGGCTTGCACCACTACCTCCCAACCAAAAAAGCCATAAAGTTCAAAAGGGACTGACTGTCTCCATCTTGAGAACAGAGAGGAGCAGGCTGACAGCAGTTCCTTCCCGGAGTGCTTTCTGTATGCTGAGCACTTGCTGCACACATGAGTGTTGTCTTCTCTGGCAGTGACAGTGGCATTGGTTTGGTTTGTTTTGTTTTGAGATCAGGTCTGTATTGTCCTGGAACTCACAGAGATCTGTCTGCCTCTGCCTCCTGAGTACTGAGATTAAAGGCATGCACCGCCAAGTCCAGCCAACTTCTACCTTCAAAAATCTTCACTACTTTATACTTTGACATATGTGGGAGAAGAATGTTTGCTAAAAAGGGAAGCAGGGGTGGAACTCCATTTTACTGGATATTGGACACCATACTGATAGCCTATGTTTATCTCTCTCCAGATCCCAAGCAGCCAGAGGAAAAGAAAAAGAGAAGGATGGAACCACAGACTCTGGGATCAAGCTAGAACCTGTACCAGGACTGCCTGGAGGTCAGCTCATGTCAGAAACTCATTCAGTGGGCTTTCTCTGTTAGACACCAGGCTCAAGTGTGTGGCCTGTGGAGCAAACCTAAGATGTTCATGGTAGAACATGGTACTGATTGTCTTCCCTTCCTCTCCAGCTCTGCCCCCACCTCCTGCAGCAGAAGAGGAGGCATCTGCCAACTACTTTAACCTGCCCCCAAGTGGTCCTCCAGCAGTGGTGAACATCGCCCTGCCCCCACCCCCTGGGATCGCCCCACCGCCACCCCCAGGTAACTGCCTTCCTCCTGGCCCTGAGAAGTCCTGCCCCTCAGGCCATCTGCCACCAGTCTGTTCTTTGTCAGTTCCTAACTGATGAACTGTTGCCTGTCCACAGCAAGGGTGGGAATCAGTAGACCAGTATTTTCACTAGATAACCTGTCACATGAAGGACATGGAGTTAGTCATGGACTTGAGTTGCTCTTTGGCATATATACTTTATCATGTCAGTGACCACCAATAAACAGTTCAAGCAATAGCACCCTGTGTGAATGTCCATTACAGTGTGAACAGTGTAGAAATAGTGGGGGGCTAGTGTTCTTTGATAGTGAGCCTGTGTCTTGGAGGAAAGTCTTTCCATTCTGGAATCAAGCATAGAGAAAGGGTCTTGATATCTGCCTGGTTTCTTGCTAGTCTCCCCCATCCTGATTGATTTCTGTCTGGTAGGATTGGCCATTCTTGATAGGTAGCAGGCAGTTGGGTGACATACTAACAGGTGCATGGGTGTGGAGGAATGAAGGCAGATAGTCCTCAGCAAGTCTTGTACACTGACATTTACTTAACACTATATCAGCCTTGATTTATGTGTGGGTGGTTGTGAGAGGTTTGGAAGGTTGTCAAGGGAACTGCAAGCCTTATTTGTTCTCTTTCACATCAGGTTTTGGACCACACATGTTCCATCCAATGGGACCGCCCCCTCCTTTCATGAGAGCTCCAGGACCAATCCACTACCCTTCTCAGGACCCTCAGAGAATGGGAGCTCATGCTGGAAAACACAGCAGCCCCTAGCACAGCATTGCCACTCAGGGGCTCTGAGGAAGAAAGGGCGCTCTAAAATCCCAGTAAATGAATCCTGGGATAAGTATCATTTCCCTTGCTTTGTAGTTTCCATGGTAGCTGAATGTGTTCAGATGTGGGCAGAGAACACAGCTATGCTTCCCCACATGTATTCAGAGGATCAGCAGGCCTAAAACAAGCTGTCATGAACATAGCTGCTTACCACTGTAGCAGTACTAAGAGCCTATGTCTGATCCCTTCCCCCCTGTGGGGAACACACACATGGGTGAGCTGGAATAACCAATGGAGTCACCATCAGTGTGTTCATTTTGTATCTTTTTGGGCGGGAGGCAAAAGTTGACCTGCGGTTTAAAAAAAAATATTTTGACCATTTTTATGTCTATTTGGTATTTTCTTTTTTATCATCTAAAAAAAAATTTAGTACTAATCATTGTAGTGGCATAAAAGTGATTTAACTAATTTGAAGTCATGCCCTCAGAGAGGGTACCTGAGAGGAAATGGTTTTAAGGAACTTCCTGTGAAACACTTTGACAAACTGAAAGGAAGAGCCCTAGAGTCCATTTGCCTGGAGGACTACCTGCCTGCCTGCAGCTGGAACCGGACCGTCCACGTTACCTGTGTCTGCAGCGCTCACTCGCCACCTCTGGGCAGGGGACTGTTCAGTCTTAGGATGTTTGCATTTAACTGAATTGTAGATGGTAAGGGAAATTTGATGTTGTATTGTATTTTTTGTTTTTAATTAAAACGGGTCAATTTTCCAAATGTTCCTGGATTTCTGTTTCTTTTTAACCTTCGGTATTAAATGTGAAATAAGTAAAAGCATGTTACGTAAATGGGAATTTTTTTCAATTTTTTAAGACTGGTTTTTTTTGGTTTTTTTTTTTTTTGGTGGCTAGGGGTGGCTATGCAGTTTGAGATAAAATCTTCATATATAGCTCAAGTTAGTCTTTTTTATAAGCCCTTGAATACTGGTGTTCTAAATTTTTCCACGATGGTAAAAATACCCATCATTTTTAGTACTAAGAAGTTGGTAGTATAGTTGAAATAAGAACTGACAGGAAGCTGACTGTGGTAACCCACGCCTTTAATCCCAGCACTTGGGAGGCAGAGGCAGGTGGATCTCTAGGGTTTGAAGCCAGCCAGAGCTACATAGTGAGACCTTGTCTTTTAAAAAGAAAGAAAAAAGAAACAGCATTTATAGAGCCTCATCTGTGGCTTTGTTTATTTGATAACTTGAAGTGTCATTCTTGCACAAACCATTGTAAATGAAACAGTGAAATCTAAAGTGGGTTTGATGCCATTTTTATCTAAAATCTGTACTTCAGAGCTCACGAGTGTAACTTGGAAAACAATTAGACCATTGCCTCTTTTTCAGCCACTATAACGGTATCACCCACATTACAGAAACGCCCTCACTTAGTGCACTGACCTGCAACCCAAGCTTCTCTGCAAAGCCCACGAAGGCACACCCACAAGTGTCTGTCTGTCCTGGCTCTGTGCACTTGCCCCGTGCAGCCAAGGTGGCTCAGATGAGCCAGCGAAAGTGTCATTTGCTGCTCTAGTGTGCTGCTAGTAGTAGTTTTGAGCTGTTCTTGTGACTTCTCATGCTTCCTGTCCTTTTCACCACTGGGGTACACTGTGGGAACTTGAGATTTATTAGTTCTTCATGTGTAATGTAATGAATTTATCTGTTAGCTTTTAAAAAAATTATTGGTTGCTCTAGGGGCTGAAGTTAACTTTTTTTAAAGATTTATTTATTTTATGTGTATGAGTACACTGTAGCTGTACAGATGGCTGCGAGCTATCGTGTGTGGCTGCTGGGAATTGAATTCAGGATGTTCTGTCAGTCCTGCTTGCTCCAGCCCCACTTGCTCCAGCGTAATTCACTGTAGCTGTCTTCAGACACACCAGAAGAGGGCGTCCGATCTCATTATGGGTGGTTGTGAGCCACCATGTGGTTGCTGGGATCCGAACTCAGGACCTTTGGAAGAACAGTCAGTGCTCTTACCTGCTGAGCCATCTCGCCAGCCCTGAAGTTAACTTTTTTAAAGAAGGGGAGGTCATTTTTAATAGAGTGTACACAGGAAAGCACAAAAAACACAGATGTAAAACAGACTTGAACTCTTTTAAAGTGGACATCTGTCTAGCAGTCAGCCAGGTCACCCCAGAGATGTTCATGTCCAGTCATTCACGTCCACAAACCCTTCCCTCCAGAGTCACCGCTGTTTTGTCTCTGCATTATGACGCAAATACCATATAGGTTATTTGTTTAACTTGCCTTGTTGACCACTGTGCTTCTGAGAGGTATCCTTATGGCTACATGGGACTAGTTGATGATCATTGCTGCCTGCTCTAAAACCAGGCTTCCCAATGTTTTGTTGGCTAGTCTTGACACTTTATATAAAGAACAGGATACAAAGTTAGGTTTGATGAAGGACTTGTTAGGTCCCCAAAATACTTGAAACGTTTATTTGCTTTCTCAGTATTCAAACTTTTCCTTGCTGGATAACAGCACACATAGGGTGGTTCCATTAAAGACCAGTGGTTTGCCTGCAGTCTGCAGGAATGGAGGAGGTACAAGGGAGAAGGTGCGTGGTATGGGCCATGTCAGACAGATACTGGTCACTATTAAGTAGCAAAAAACACGTATGGAGAAGGAATGAGGACCTACTTTGGAGTGCAGGACCCTACCTTCCAGAATCTTCTGTGTTTGTCAGGTAGGTTTCCTTCGAGAGAGCTGCACAAACCATCCAAGTCCTCCTACTAGCCAGATGGTTGTTGGTCTTTAGATTATGGCAACTTGGCTTTGACAGCCCCAAATCCAAGAGAAAACACCAACTTCGAGGAATCCCACGATTCAGGCTACTGGTTCCCTGGAACCAGGAAGGGCAGTAAAACTCCACAGAATAAGCATCCGCTGCGCTGTCCAGCCTGGAACCTTCCATCATCAGCCTCACACCGACTGAGTACCTGAATTCTGCATTCTCACAGCCTGCTTTATAAACGGCATCATCCACTGCAGATCTATTCCAACAGAACGGGTGGGGCAAGAAACCTAACATGGAGGCACTGTGACTGTCCTATACTTGCTCTCAAGCCCTGCAAAGACCTATACTTGTCCTTGTCTTACAGGTAGAGAAGCAGAGGCTCAGTGTGAAATGCCTTTCCCAAGTTTATACCACTCAGATAAACCAAATCCCAGCTACTGGGATGCCCAAGCCCCCACTATTAAACCCTAAATCACAAAGCAGGGCACTGTTCCACAGTTCCAGAATGAGTGAGCATCAGCTGAGCCAGAGCATTGGTCCTCTTTTTGACGGGAGTCCTTGAAGGACCCTTGCTTCTTCAACTCTGCTCCTTTCCTTCTAGAATGGATAGCCACATCTATGGAACGGGGCCTGGAGAGAGCCACCAAGACATTCACTATCAGCGGTCACAGCCCCATCACTTGGGCTAGGATATGTTTGGAATGGAGGATGGCGTCATTATGTGTTCCACTTTGTACCTGTTCTATAAAGGACATCACAAGCTGACACTTCCCACTCCCTTTTTATCCCCTCCTGTTCCAGCCCTTGCCCCTTGTGAACTTCCTGATGTCTAGCATTGCTCCCGGGCGCCACACAGCAACCAATGAGGCCATTGCTAACTCCTTGCCCCTTTCCCCAGTAGAGCCTCTGTCTCTACTACAACCTCTTCTCTCTCCAACACACCACACTTTAACTCCCAGCTCAACACATACCGAAAATGACCTTTTATCACACTCTTTCCTTGGTGAGCTCTCGTCCCTTCCCTAAGGTCTGGTTCGAGCCTTCTGGGAAGTTTCTGGAATCTCACCAGCTCACTCAGGGTTCTTCTCTTCCAGGTCACTTTGCTCTCAGCTGTCAGGATAAACTGCCTTGCTAATCTCCCTATCATGTTCTTCTTGAGACCTGGGCCTGGCACTGTCTAGCATGGAGCATGTTTCAGAAACACTGAGCGCATGTACAGATGAAAGCCAACTGGGTCTTAGTAAGTGGGAAGTCATGGGGTCTGACAATCAGTTGGGAGAGGGAGGCAGAAGTATCAATTCAAGGTTATCCTCTACTACAGATCATGGCCAGCCTGAGTTATAGCTCTTTTTCTTCTAAGATAGTCTTGTATAGCTCAGGCTGGCCTTAAACTCACTATCTAGTCAAGGATGGCCTCAAACTTCTAGTCGTCCTGCCTCTATCTCCCAAGTGCTGGGATTTTAGACATACCCCACTATGCCTAGTGAATGTGCTAGGGATCAAGGCTAGGGCTTTGTGCATGTTAGGCATGTTGGGCAAGCATTCTACAAACAGCCGCATTCTCAACTTACTCCTTCCTAATAATTAGAACACTCTATACGCAGATGGACTACTACTGAGCATTCTGTCATCAGGTAAGTGACAGCTGCTGGAGCCAAGCAGAGGCAGGCATGGCTATAACTTCCTACAGACACACATCGAAGGCAGGATACCCAGGTCACCTGGAGGACTTGATACTAGCTCCTATCACAGGCCAATCTGAGACTGTGGGTCTAGGGCAGGTTCCAAATCCACATTAGATCCAATGTTGGTGTACATCTGCTTTGAGGATTAATGAACTCACTGACCTTTGAACTGTTATATCTAATAATGTTCAGGGTGCGAAAGCTCTTCACAAGCTGAAGTCGGCCTCACATGCTCACTTTGTAATCCTAGCACTTTGGGAAGCTGAGGCAGGGCCAGCCTGGGCTACAAGTTCCAGGCCGATCTAGGCTACAGAGTGAGATCCTGTCTCAGTAAAGGGAGGAAAGAAATACTGGGGGAGGGTACGTAGGAGGAAAGAAAGAAGAAAGAAAAACAAGCAAGGAAAGTCAAGACAAGTATGGTGTTTCTTGAGCCTCAAGCCCAGGGAATTGTAGCTTCAGGCTGAGGCTACAGCTCCTCAGACTCGGGGAGCTTTCGAATCCAGCCCTGAGCAACCCTGTTGAAATTGGGTCTGAGGCGGAGAAGTTCCAAGCCACTGAAGGGCTCCGGGACAAAGGGGGTGCCTGCGTGGAAAATGGCGTCCCCCACGTGGGGTCCTCCAAATGGCACTGGGGTCCTGGAAGAGAAACAGGAAAGGAGGGCTGTATGAAGGAGGGTTAACAGACACATGCATACGTGTGGTCTCTTGGGGCCTCAGTTTCCCCTTCTAGGCAGCAAAGTTCTATACTATCATTAAGTAGTGTCCTTAGTTTTGCCTTGTCCAAATCTGTTCCTTGCTGAAGTAAAAGGGAGATGTCTAGTTAGAAGTGCCATAGGCAAAGTTCTACTCTCCCCGCCAGTCAGTGCCGGAAGAAAACACTGGAAGGTGGATCTCTCTTTCCTTATCTCACTCCCCCCACCCCCTTACAACAAAATACCTACAACTTCAGGAGAATCATCAAAATGCAAGTGACAAGCAGAGTCCAGAACAACCCCCCACCCCCAAACACCACCCACCAAGACCGCCAAAGGAAAGGATGCTAAAGTTAATGAGGCGGCAGGGGAACAGTCCCACTCATCGTGGGTATATTGGTGCGCTTCCCTCAGAAGACTGATTAGCAGATTTTTTTTTTTTAACCTGAAAATGTGTGAACTGTCACCCAGCAACTCTGTCGCTAAGCATATGGCTGGAGGAGGCTCCTGCATGCTTATATGTAGAAGCAGAGAGCAGGGCACCAACAGGCAGGGAAACAGCCTGAGCCCTCAGATGTAGGGGAGGACCAGCCAGAGCCATACTGTGACTCAAGGAAAATAGAATCTATATATGAGTGTGGTGGGTTTCAAAAGCACAGACTTGTGGGACAAAAGGCTACAAAATGAAACAAAGTATTTGTACACATTCAGCAGTGTCTCACACTCTCTTGGAAGCAGCTGCCAGAACAAACTTTCTGAGACGGGGCATCCTAACAATCTTTTTTTTTTTTTTTTTTTTTTTTT
>JADRCD010222748.1:33875-48034 GCA_019843815.1 Montemys delectorum
TTTTTTTTTTTTTTTTTTTTTTTTTTTTTTTTTTTTTTTTTTTTTGGTTTTTTGAGACAGGGTTTCTCTGTGTAGCCCTGGCTGTCCTGGAACTCACTCTGTAGACCAGGCTGGCCTCGAACTCAGAAATTCGCCTGCCTCTGCCTCCCAAGTGCTGGGATTAAAGGCGTGCGCCACCACTGCCCGGCTACAACCCTTTTAAGAAATACAGAAAGCAGTATCCCTGTGGGTCCCCTGCATTGGGGACCAGTGGGAAAGGGTGGACTGCAAACCTTAGCCAGGGCCTGGGATCCTGTCAGGGCAGTACTACTTAGGAGAATACCCCAGCTAAGCCCTGCAGGGACAGGCTGGCCAGTGTTTGAGACCCACAGCCATGACTGGGAGTCCAGCATCTTGGCTGGGCCCTGCTTGACCACCAGAGAGCTCTTTCTTCTCTGCCACTTCAAGTGCTCCTTCTGTCTCAGAAGAGGCCTCCTCTGCACACACTCCTGCTGCTAGGCGCGTACCTCAGTTGCCATTGTGAGACAAATGAGTGGAAAATGGCTGCAAGTCAGCCAAGTAGAAAGCCAGCTGCCAGGACTGAGCCCACTGTGGAGCTGAATAAATCATCAGGCAGTGGGTGAGGACCTAGGAGGGCCAGCAATTAGGCATGGTAGAAAACTTAAGGCTCTCACAGAGACTCTTCTGCCCAGTCCTTCCTGTCCATGCCTCTTGTCCAGTCAGCTGTGAAAGGCAGCCCAGTCCCTCTCTAGCTGTGCATTCTCAGGGACCCCGTCCTTTTTCTCAGGATGGAAGTGTCTGTCTTCCGATCTTCACGCGTGGTCTCAGCAGGTACCAAGACAGCTGGCCAGCACCTTCCTCTCTGGACCCTTCTTGTTTTACTCACTGCAGCCCAAACCAGAGGAACATGTTTAGAAAGAGCCTTGAGGACAAGGAAACCAACCGCAGCGGAAACACCTCCACTGGTGCCCCCTCTCCAGATCCACCTTCATCTGGGACTCCTGCTCTGCTTTCGGGCTTCCAGAACGGTGTCCTCCACGTTTCCATCTGCTTTCCCCCAACAGTTCTACCTAAGCAGCAATCTCAGTAGCTTCTTATCTGACAGAAACTTTCCCTAGGGCCTCTCAGGTCATCTACATAGCAGCCTTGTAGACTTGAGAATACTTCCTTTCACAGGTGGAACAACAGAGGTGCAGAGAGGTTAAGTTGCTTGTTCCAGACAGCGCAGTTGGATCTGACATCTGATTTAAGCCTGCCTTACATTAAGCCAGTATAGGCCACTCCTTCAGCAACCCTCAAGTCTGCTACTTCCTGCTTTCCACAGCCTCAAAGCCAACTTCTGGTCCTTTTTCCATACTACTGGGGAAGGATAAAGCTGGGTAAGCCTAGAGCTGGTGAGATGTGGAGGAGTCCTCAGAGAAGAACAGAGTTTGTATCCCAGAGCCGAATGGAGAGCGAAACAACTCAGACTTCCGGGACTTGAAGCCCGGTGATGGCCCTTCCTCTGGATTCTGTGACTCAGCAGAAGTGTTCACATCCTTGAGCGTGGTCTCTACCTTTCTAAAAGGACGGGAATCTCGTCCACACAGTAATATGTGGCATATTACATAATATGTGAATATGTGTAGCATATTCATCTTTTATACACATACACACACACACACACACACACACACACACACACACGAACGCATGCACGCACGCTCGGGCACATTCTAATTGAATATCTAACAGGTGAGAGACACTGTTCTAGCAAGATCTCATTAAACTTCTACAAAGTTCTGGGGCTAGAGCTAGCAAGCAGAAAGTAGTCAGGCCTCCCCACCCTGTGTGTCCCACTCAGCCTGGCTTTACTTGTTGAAGTTGCGATAGTCGCGGGGCATGGGAGTGTGACTTCTGCTGCCACTCGAGTAGTCTCGGTAGCCGATGAACTCCTGCCAAGGGCAACGGTAGCCTTTGGGGATGGCGGTGTGGTTGAATTTCTCCGGTGGGACGCCCTTCAGTGGCTCCGCATAGCCTGGGGGTGGAATGGCACTGGTGACAGGCAAAGCCTGGGCTTTATCCCCCTACCATCTTTCCCACTCCCACACCCCCAGCGAGAAAGGCGAGGGCAGGGGAGAGGAATCAAGAGAGTAGAGATGGGGTTGGGATGCACGAGGAGAGGACAGCCTCCGGATCCCAGGACTCAGGGAGGTCTCCAGCAATGGGGGTCTAGCCTACGCTATATAACCAATTTGGGTTGCTTGCTGAAACTCAGTGCCATCGGTGGTCCAGGATGCAGGGCAGCCGCTCACCTGGTGCCAGGGCACTTGGACTACGGACGGACCCAGTCCCAGCCGCTCCCAGATGGGCGATTCCGGAGTCCACAGATGACCCCTGGAACACGTGCGTCTCGGGGTGGTGGTTCTGCTCCTGCAGGCCATTGGGAACCTGAGCACAGGAGCAGGCTCTCAGAGGGCGATGGCCAGCTGCTCCCGAGCAGCCAGGCCCCTTTTCATAGCTGTCCCTGGGGAAAAGGCCCCTCCTCCTCACCTGCGCCTGCGCCTGCGATGCTCTGCCAGCCACTTTCCCTCGGGCACTACCTGCCAGGATCTGTGGGGAAAATAAACAGGTCAGGACGCTCAGCAGAGCAAGAGGCCCGGATTTGATCATCATCACCTAAGGGATGGGGAGCAGAACCAAGGAGCAGGGAGCTTGGGGATGTGGGAAGAATGAGTTTGAAGGTTCAGTACCTGTGATGGAGAAATAGCAATAGCACTCATTGATGTTGTAAACTCTAGTCAGAATAAGACACATCTTGGGTCTCAGTGCCCTTCTGGGGGGGGGGGGGGGGGGGGGGGTGGTGGTAAGATGGCCGCATGTATGACAATGGTTACACATCTCACTTCATACATGTGGGACCCTTAGGAAGCACTGTCTCAAGCACCTGGCAAAGACAGCCATTTCATAACTTTATTAGTATTTTCCGAAATTACCTGCCACCTGCAAAACATTATCTTGTTGTATTTTGAGGCAAGATTATTTATGTAGCCTAGGCTGGTTTTGAACTTGTTCTGTAGCCAAGGACAACCTTGAAACCTGGATCCCCATGCTTCCACCTCCCAGACACTAGGGTTACAAGTGTGTAGTGCCAGCCTGATTTGGGGTATTGCTGAGGATGGAACCCAGAGTTTCTTGCATGCTAGGCAAGCACTCAGCCCACTGAGCTGCACTACCCCCCTATTCTTAACTTTGTCTATTGGCCAATACTTCTATGACAGTGGTTCTCAACCTGTGGGCCAGAGCCCCTTTTGCAAACCACTGTCTCTAAAAATATTTATATTATGATTCATAACAATGGCGAAATTCCAGTTATGAAGTAGCAACAAAAATAATTTTAGGGTTGGGGCCACCACAATATGAGGAGCCATATTAATAAAGGGTCATGGCTTTAGGAAGGTTGAGAACCATTGTTCTATATCCTTTTCCTATATTTCCTCCCTAAGACCAAGCTGAAGCCTGAAGTGCATCTGACTCAAGGTCAACAGCCCAGTACATAATCTAATGGGTGCCCAAAATGGACACCCCACTCCCCCGCCACCTATCACCCATCATCATCATCCACAGAGATCCTCTCTGGCTCCCTCTTGGCTTGGTTTCCCCCAAGAGCACACAAGGCTTACTCACGCCCTGCAAACTTTCTGATAGTTCAAAGGTAAACTTCTGCACCCGTCGCTGCCTCTTCTGGAAGAGGAGGGATCCGCGGTTGTTTCGTAGAGACAGCTCCTCTATCATTAGGTCCTGAGGCACACTCAGTTTCTTCCCCAGGTCCAGCGAAGGGACTGTGGGAAAGGTCGGAGACGGCTCTTACTATCTCACATCAAGGAAGCCCCACCACGACTCCGAGGCAGCCTCAACTAAGAAAATGTCTACATCAGATTAGCGAGTCTGTGGGACATTTTCTTGGCTGGTGTGTTCCCGCACTCCTGTTCCCTTGATTGGGCGGGATGGGTAGAGACCTCAGACCACGGGTGAGCTTGGCGCGAAACAGACTTCTCAGGAGGCAGACTTCATTGAGCAGCTCATTTAATTGGGGCAATTGGCTCTGACTTTATGAGGAGAGAGAAAACTTAACCTGTGAACTTGGCCGTCAGGCTACTTGAGTCCTTCAAGGTTAATGTTATGAGACATGCAGGCCCAGGATGAGATTTTCTGTCTTATTTTGGTTTTTCGAGACAGGGTTTCTCTGTGTAGACCTGGCTGTCCTGGAACTCACTCTGTAGACCAGGCCAGCCTCGAACTCAGAAATCTCCTGCCTCTGCCTCCCAAGTGCTGGGATTAAAAGCGTGCGCCACCCCTGCCGGGCAAGATTTTCAAGTCGTGGACACTCAATCTTGCTCCAGGGCGACTCCCTTGCTAGCACGGCTCCTCAGCTCCACAATGTGGGCAGGCTCAGCCCCACTGTGAGTGATCTCAGTCCCAAGCCAATAAGCAACGTCCTCCATGTCCTGACTTCCTCCCATGATGGGTTAGGGTCTAGAAATGTAAAACAAACAAACAAACAAACAAAAATGGAGAAAAAAAATACCAGGCAGTGGTGGCTCATGCCTTTAGTCCCAGCACTTGGGAGGCAGAGGCAGGCAGATTTCTGAGTTCGAGGCCAGCCTGGTCTACAGAGGGAGTTCCAGGACAGCCAGGGTTACACAGAGAAACCCTGTCTCGAAAAACCAAAAAAAAAAAAAAAAAAGTAAAACAATCCCTTCCCTCCCCAACTTGCTTTTTTGGTGATGGTGTTTTGTTGACCAAGACAGTAATAATTTCTTAGTTTCCCTTCTAGGGCTGTGATTAAGACGCCCTGACCAAAAGTAACTTGTGACAGAAAGATTTATTTGGTTTAAACGTCTCCGCCACAGGCCATCATGAAGGGAAATCTGGGCAGGAACAAGGAGGCATGAACAGAAGTAGAAACTCATGGACAGGTGCTGCTTATTGGCTTGCTTTCAACAGCTTGCTCAGACTGCTTCCTTATACCACTCAGGGCCACCTGCCCAGTGAGGGGACCACCCACCATGGAATGAGTCCTACCGCATTGATCACTAATTGAGAAAATGCCTTACAGCTGGATCTCAGGGAGGCAGTCTCTCAACTGATGATTCTCTCCTCCCTCTCTGATGATTCTGACTTGTATCAAGTTGACATACAGAACCAGCCAGTACAGTTAGTTACCTAGTTTTATTCAAACCCTCCAAATTATCTGAAAACTTAAGAATAATTTTGGAAGGACAGTGAGGAAGGACTACGTCCAAGGCCAGGCTGGGCTACATTGTAAGTACGGTAAAAACAGACAACAGGAGTAACAACAACATAGACACCTTTTGTGTTTTCTGGGGCCTTGATAGCATATCCCTTTAATATCAGCACTCAGGAGGCAGAGGCAGGCTGATACTCTGAGTTCAAAGCCAACCTGGTCTACAGAGTGAGATCCAGGACAGCCAGAATTACACAGAAAAACCCTGTTCTGAAAAAACAGAAACCAAACCAAACTAACAACATAACACAAAGACACCTTTTCAGTCTGAGGAGTCTTACAGACACTCAGCTGGAAATGCCAAGGAAGAACTTGAAAGTATAAGGCTAACATTCTTTTTTCTTTTTTTTAAAGATTTATTTATTATACATAAGTACACTGTAGCTGTCTTCAGACACACCAGAAAGAGGGCATCAGATCTCATTACAGATGGTTGCTAGGATTTGAACTCGAGACCTTCGGAAGAGCAGTTAGTGCTCTTAACCGCTGAGCCATCTCTCCAGCCCTAAGGCTAACATTCAAAGGAAAAAAAAAAACAAACTAGAGATCAAAATGCATTGCATCGTGAGCTTATAAACAATATTTTATTCTCATTTACTCTCCCTTTTCCCCATTTCTGTTGTTTTTATTATATTCATCCATTTATTTAGTAAGTTCTAGGAGGTGGCACATGCCACAGCACTCGTGGCAGCCAGAGAAAACCTGCAGGAGTCAGCTTTCTGGGTCCCCGGTTGTCAGACTTGGCAGTCAAATGTCCTTACCCACTGTGTTTTGAGACAGTCTCGTGTGGCCCCAGGCTGCCCCTGGACTTGCTATATAGCTGAGGGTTACCATGAACAAGTATTCAACCTCATGCCTGTCTCAAGTTGCTTTTCAATGGAGAACATTATGTTTATTTCTCTTCTCATGGTTAGAATCAGTCATTACCCCTACTTAAGAGTATTTTTGGGGTCCTTGACTGTCCTTAAGTGTTTGGGTCCCATCCCCTTTGCCTGTGTTTCCCTAAGGGCAAAAGGCATAAGTATATATTTAACCAACAAAGGAAGTCCCCTGGTAGACAAAGTGATCGTATGCTAAAGATAGTGGTGGGAAGGGGGTCTACTTGGGCATCTTAGCTAACATTGCCAGTCTTCAACATCTGATGCAGGGTGGGGGTGTCGTTCAGTGTTAGAGCACTTCCCCAGCAAGTGAAAGACCCTAAGGCCAATCTCTTCTAGCACAGAAATATATATTATATATATTGGTATAATATATATATTATATACCTATATATATTATATATATATATATATATCAGACACAAAGCCTCCTGTGTCAACAGGTGAATAAATGTCATCTTAGACAAGTAAACTGGATGCAGTACTGGAGGAAGCAAAACAGATACAGAAAACAAACGACTTAGCCAAGTTTAGGTGGAGGAGGAAAATACTCTGGAAACCTAGAGGGGAGCAGCAAGGCAGAAATAGAGAGAAGTGGTACCACTCAAAAGACTTCAGAGACAAGGAGTCAAACTTTGCAGACGTGTCAAACCAGATGAGACCTGGAAATTGACCATCAGAGTTTTCAAGTTGGGTCAGTGGTAAACTCCACTAAAGCCATGTCCATAGAGCATTTGCCCGTGAAAAGTGTGGCTGGAGATGCGTCAAGAAAAAAATGGGCCGGGCGTGGTGGTGCACGCCCTTAATCCCAGCACTTGGGAGGCAGAGGCAGGTGGATTTCTGAGTTCAAGTTCAGCCTGGTCTACAGAGTGAGTTCCAGGACAGCCAAGGCTACACAGAAAAACCCTGTCTCAAAAAAAAAAAAAAAAAAAAAAAAAAAAGAGGACAGTGGAATAAAGGGGTGATGAGCCAGAAATAGGATGCAGAATGTTCTGAGTGCAGCTATGCAGCTGTCTAGTTTCTTCAAACAAGAGGAGAAAGAAAGAAAGAAAGAAAGAAAGAGAGAGAGAAAGGAAGAAAAGGAAAGAAAAAGAGAAAGAAAGGAAGGAAGGAAGAAAGAAAAAAGAAAGACAGGAAGACAAGGAGACAGGAAGGAAGGAAGGAAGGAAGGAAAAAAAGAGAAGGGGTTGTTTTAGATTAAATAATATTTAAGAAGTATAGCAAAGAAACAAGAATCACACACCTCGCTGGGATCCTGATTAAAACTACAAATGGGGGTGGAGAGATGAGCCAGCATTTAAGAACACTGGCTGCCCCTGCTGAGAATTCAGGTACAATTCCTCAAACCATCAAGGCAGCTCACATCTGCCTGAAATTTCAGTTCCAGAATGGTGTTTGGTGTGCATTCAACACCCTCTTCTGGCCACAGCCAGAACT
The DNA here is from genome assembly GCA_019843815.1 of Montemys delectorum. Classification (NCBI taxonomy): domain Eukaryota; kingdom Metazoa; phylum Chordata; class Mammalia; order Rodentia; family Muridae; genus Montemys; species Montemys delectorum. Next base: position 41,478 of record JADRCD010222748.1, read on the forward strand.
GCATGAATGCGGTACACATATATGTAGGCAAAAGCCCTCCCCCCCCAACACACACACACAAACACAAAATACAAATAAATAAGTCTTTAAAAATTGTGCTTTTTTTTAGACAGGGTTTCTCTGGGTAGCCTTGGGTGTCCTGAAACTGACTCTATAGAACAGGCTGGCTTTGAACTCAGAGATCAGCCTGACCTCTGCCTCCTGAGTGCTGATGGGATTAAAGGCATGTGCCACCACTCACTGCCCAGCTGGAAAACTTTAAACACTACTAAATGTAGTTCTAAAATTAAATGAAATTATTAAATTAAATCTGAATATGGACAAGTTCTTAGATGCCACTAAATTATTACTGCTGCTACTGTTCAATGTACTAATATTTTTGGGACAAACAGGGACTGTTATTTTTCTTCCTCTGGTTGTAGAATCTCCATTTGAGTTTGGGAGGAATTTGGAAAGTAAAAATGTTAGCAAAGTATGTCCAAGTGCTCTGGAGAGCAGTGACCACACAGCTGTGGAAGCAGGAAGGGGGGCGGGGCTTTTTTTTTTTTTTTTTTGAGACAAGGTTTCTCTGTGTAGCCCTGGCTGTCCTGGAACTCACTCTGTAGATCAGGCTGGCCTCGAACTCAGAAATCTGCCTTCCTCTGCCTCCCAAGTTCTGGAGAAAGGCATGCGCCACCACTGTCCAGCACTTTTTCTTTTTTAAAATCTTTGTAGTAGTTTAGGGGTTTTTTTGTTGTTGTTGTTGGTGGTGGTGGTGGTGATATTTTTTAAAGTAATTATTTATTTTGTGAGTACACTGTAGCTGTCTTCAGACACACCAGAAGAGGGCGTCAGATCTCATTATAGATGGTTGTGAGCCACCATACAGTGGCTGGGCATTGAACTCAGGACCTCTGGAAGAGCAATCAGTGCTCTTAACCGCTGAGCCATCTCTCCAGTCCCAAGAGGGGCTTTTCATGAAGAGCATGGATAAGCGGTGGTGGCGCACGCCTTTAACCCCAGCACTTGGGAGGCAGAGGTAGGCGGATTTCTGAGTTCGAGGCCAGCCTGGTCTACAGAGTGAGTTCCAGGACAGCCAGGGCTACACAGAGAAACCCTGTCTCGAAAAAAAAAAAGAGCTGGCTATGCAAGAGAGGGAGAAAAGATGAAGGAGTGTTGTGCACTGCTTTGCAGGTGTTCTGTGTGAGCCACTTCACCTTTCTCCTTGTAACAAGGAAGGCCAGCACCCAAGACAAAGATGTGAGAGGTGGTAGTAGAAACTTTTTGAGGGGGGGGGGCGCGGTTCGCCAAACTCACAGCATGGCGGAGTATACAGACTGCAGAGCTACTAGAGACATAGACCATGAACATGTGCCACCAACCACTGCATTCAGTGGACTTCCTAACCGACACTAAGAACAGAAGGGGAATTTGTTTGTCATTCTGTCAACAAATATTTGAAAACAAGGAGTGTGTTTCCCAGCACCTAAGGAGCAGGGGGATCAGGAGTTAAAAGTTATCCTTGGCTACATAGTAAGTTGAAGGACAGCCTGGGCTACCCCCAGTAGGCAACTTTGCTGTAAAAGAACACACAGGAACATCAGTACTGACAAAAGCTCCAAGTATGTCAGGAACACTTTCTGCATGCTAGAATACAAAGGGATCTAGTCTAGGTTAAAGGGTAGATAGATGCTTGCTTTCAGCTTTCAGAAGACCTTGTCGCCTGACATTCCATTTACATATTAAAAGTACAGCTAGGCTTGAGCATGAATTGAAGACTTCATGGAATATTAGCACTTAGTGGGACACAGGCTAGAAACCATTTAAAGCGTTTACTGTCATTTTTCTCTTTAGAATCGTTGATTTACTTATTTTGTGTATGTGTGGTGTATGTATGTGTGATACATACATGTGAGTGTATGAGTGAAGACAGTATTTACCTCTACCAACCTCTGCCTTCCGGTCTTGAGATAGGTTCTTTCACTGGCTAGGCTGGCTGTCCAGAAAACCCATGGACCCTTCTGTCTCTGCCTCCCGATGCAGAGGTTACAGGCATCTACAGCCATACTTGATGGCTTTTACATGTGACCCGAATCATCCTTCCTACCCCTATTATCACTGTCAACAAGGAAGGAGTCAGACTGAATCTGAACCTACAGCTAAGTTTCAGTCAGTTCTTTGCACACTCAGACCCTCCTTTGGAGGGTCCTGTCTAAAGCAACCTTTGGGACAACCATCATGAATTAATTGGCTGGGTAAATATGACATGTCCCAAACAAGGGTGTGCTAAGCAAGCGAGTGAATGGATACAGCAAGATAAATCATGCCAGGATGTAAAGAAACCCATGGTAAGCAGCTAAGTGAAAAAGAAAGCTGGCAGGAGAACATAGAGAGCTCTTTGTGCCGCCTTCTAGGATACTGGCAAGAATTTGACATTGGGCTAGGACAACCAAGACTCAAGACTCAAGAACACATTCCTTCAGCTGAGGAATCTGTTAAGACCCTGAATACAGTAATCATGGGACCTTTGTTTATGCTTTGTTTGATCCTTAATTACTCTGTTCATGCCTTGTTTGTTCCTTGACTGGTTTTGTTTATTGCCTTGTTTGTTCCTTGACTACTCTGTTTATGCCTTAGGACTGACCATTTCTTTGTATGTACCTAGAATGATATAAAAGCAAACTGGAGAAGAATAAACCCACTTCAGCCTCAGCACTGGCTGGAGTCATGTTACAATATTGTCTAATTGTCTTTTTCTTTTTAGTCCTCACTCTTTCCCTCGAGACCCTGTTGACTGACTGAGCTGGCTTGGTCAGGAGACCATGGTCCATGTACCTGAATTCATATAAAAATGTAGAGGAGAAAAATTTTCACCAGTATGCTGACAGTGGTCAATGTATTGTTTCATTAGGAAGAGCTTCCAAAGCCATTCATGTGTTTTTTCTTTGAAGTTTTAAAAAACCATTATGTTATGTATGGTTGTTTTCCCTGAATGTATGTCTGTGTACCACGTGCATACAATACCCACAGAACCCAGAAGAGAGTGTCAGATCGCCTAGGACTGAAGTTACAAACAGTTGCGAGCCCCCATGTGGATTCTGGGAACTGAATCCTGGTTGTCTGGAAGAGCAGTCAGTGCTCTTAACCACTGAGCCATCTCTCTGAACACTTGTAAGAACTGAGCAAACAGGGACACCTCATAAAAATACTGAGGAGGCAGGAATGTCCATTAAGCCTAAAGACAGAGAGCTTCAGGAGGGTTTACTGAACAAACATCCATCCATCCCCAAGAGATGCCCTAATTTCGGGCAGTAATGCCCAGTTCCAGGAAACGCCCCCAGGAGGGAGTGGATCTCCCCTACCCATCCTATGTGCCTAAGGTATCTCCTCAACTGGGTACAAAGGGCAATGGAAACAAAGAACAATAAGCCCCACCAATGAGAGATAACCAACTCATGCTGTAAACCTATGTTCTGGAAGGGTATAAAAAGCGTGTGCCTTTATTCCTCTGGGTCACCTTTACCTGAATGCGGGACGACCCCAGTACACTGGATTATTAAAAACCTCATGCTAATTGCATCGATCTCCATCTCTATGTCTTCTCGAGTGGGACTCCCACGCTGAATCTAACAGTCTGAATATTGTAACTGGATAAATTATTTTCAAAACCACAATAGAAGCAGCGGATCTAAAGACAGGGAACCCAACAGTCAATTCCCAGCTGTGCTACATAGCAATCATGACCACCTGGCTCGTCTGAGCCCTCTTTCTGGTCTGTAGAACTGGGAGGATAATAGGTAATTTAGAGCTGTTGCGGCTCAGCTGGCTTGATGCATGAAGGTTTCTAACAGAGCGTCTAACCCACAGATCTCAGCAATAATAGTAAGTGCTCTGATTGTTACTGCCTTTTTTTTGGGGGGGGGGGGCGGGGTTGGTTTTGTTTTCAAGACAGGGAACTAATTCGATAGATCAAAGTGGCCTAAGATCTGCCTGCCTCTGTCTCCTGAATCCTGGGATTAAAAGGCTGTGGCACCACTGCCTGGTGATTACTACTGCTTTTCAGTAGCTACTTTTAATTTTTAAATGACATTAGTATATTTGGTGGTGTGGGGGGTTTGAATATGCTTGTCCCAGAGAGTGGCACTATTAAGGGGTGTGCCCTTGCTGAGGTAGGTGTGGCCTTGCTGGAGGAAGTGTGTCACTGTTGGGGTGGGTTTGAGACCCTTCTCCTTGCCACCTGAGAGTCAATCTTCTGCCATTTTTGCCTTTGAAACAAGATGTAAAACTCTCGGCCCCTCCAGTGCCGTGCCTGCCTGGATGCGGCCACGTTCCTGCCTTGATGATAATGGACTGAACCCCTGAACCTGTAAGCCAGCCCCAGTTAAATGTTGTCCTTTATAAGAGTTGGTGTCTGTTCACAGCAATGAAACCCTAACTAAGACACCCTGTGTCAAAGGAATAGGCTAGAAATGATAGACCAGGACACCCAATGTCCTCGCCTGGATCCTGTGCACACACACATCCACATACCTACTCATCCACCTGCTCCTGCCTCTCTTTCCCCCCCCACACACACACACATTGCACTCTTTAAGGTCATTGTCAGCCCTGTAGCAAGTTTGAGGTCAACCTGAGATATGTAGGACCCTATCTCAAAAAAATTTTTTTTCTAAAAATAAATTTGAAGCCATACAGTATAATTGTTGAGTCCTTAAGTTTCTAACCCTGACTGACCAGCAAAGGAGCTCTGGAGCAAACATTTACCAGAATGTCTCTGTTGTCACCTGGACATTTATCTAAAAAGTGTGGGCCCCACACCAACTACCACACCAAACCATAGTCCCAGGAGCTGATGCTAGTGATCTGGAATTAAATCAGCCACACAGAACCTCTAAGGCCACCTGAGAACTTGAAACTCCCACCTTAGTTGGATTGATTTTTAGAATATTGAAGTGCTCTAATAAATTCCATGGTTATAATGGGAGTTGTTGGGTTTTTTGTTTGTTTGTTTTAGTTTTTTTTTGAGACAGGGTTTCTCTGTATAGCCCTGGCTGTCCTGGAACTCCCTCTGTAGACCAGGCTGACCTCCAACTCAGAAATCTGCCTGCCTCTGCCTCCCAAGTGCTGGAATTAAAGACGTGCGCCACCACCGCCCGGCTCTAATGGGAGTTTTTGTAAAGGTACCTTGTAAAGTTGTTGAGCATGGATTTTAGGTGACTTTTTTTCCATAAAATTAAGACACATTTTAGTAATGTTAAATGAGTCCAGCTGAGCCACCTTCCCTCCAGTCCCTCCATGCCCCACCACACGCACAGTTCTATTCCCAGAAATGAGGCTGGGCTCCCTGTTGCGCCCTGAGGCCTAAGCGTGACCCACAGTTGAGCTGAATCTGGGACCAATCCTTGGAGTTCAGTTTGGCCTTAGAGAGGGCTGGGTACAACATGGTCTTGGAACCAAGGCCCAGTCTGGGATGCTCAGCTGTACTGAAGATTGATTGATTGATTGATTGATTGATTATGTATATGAGTACACTGTAGCTGCGGATACACCAGAAGAGGGCATCAGATCCCATTACAGACAGTTGTGAGCCACCATGTGGTCGCTGGGAATTCAACTCAAGACCTCTGGAAGAGCAGTCAGTGCTCTTAGCCGCTGAGCCATCTCACCAGCCCTCAGCTGTGCTGAAGATAGGGAAAGTTCCCACAAAAGCCTCAGAAAGTATGAGGAGTACGACCAGTGGCACACTCCACAGGCATGTCTTGGGACTGCTGGTGAAACCCACCCTTGCTTGCCAGCCCTGGGGCCAGCAGGCCTGAATGGCCATAATCTGAGACCAAGAAGAGTTGGGGAAGGCAGAGAACTGGATCCACCTTACCTGGTTCGGCAAGGTCCCCCGGGACAGCCATCACCGGCTCCTTCTGCTCCTTGGGGATCATCCTGTGGAGGAGAAACTCCCACAAATGGCTCAGGAGACCTCTTTTTCTCCCAAGTCCTTGCCACCCAGCCCCAGCTGGCCATAGTCACAAGCGAAAGCTAGAGGAGCTGCAGGGCATGTAAGGTCTCTGTGTGAGGGAGGAGACTGTGGGCCAAGGAGGCCACCACACAAATCAGAAGCCAGTCTACCCGGAAGTCACTCTCTTTAAGGGCTCCTTCCTAGGGTCTGTCTCCAGGACCTTGGGCACAATTATCACCTGCTCACCTAAGAGCTCTAATTGGAGGCTGGTAGTGGTTGGGGATCATGAGCCAGGCCAGGGCTACCCTGGGGTCTTCACACTGGCACTTGGTTCTAAGGCTAGTCCAATAAGATGGGCAAAAGAATCACATCCTGGTCTCCCATCTCTCCATCTTTAATCTGCTTCCACGGCAACAGAGCTATTGGTAATGCCAGATAAATGCCAGTATAACCATCCAATTCCACTAGCCCCACCTCTACAGTACTCTCTGTAACTTTCTCCTTTTGGAAATCTGGCCCGTGCCCACCTGTCTTACTTCAGTTCCCCCCCCCCCCAGCCCTCAGCACCAGCCTGCTGCTGTCCCTGCCTGCCATCTCTTCTCTTACCCTTCCTGCATCCCTCTGC
>JADRCD010222749.1:5006-50163 GCA_019843815.1 Montemys delectorum
AGCTGCGCCTGGGATACTGTGCCTGGCGCGGTGTGGCTGATGAGCTGTGCCTGGCGTGGAATGGCTGGCGTGTCATGGCTGATTCCTTCCTTTGAAGTTGTTTCCTTTGGTTCCTCATCTTTTTTTTTTGTACAATTCTTTTGAGGGGTATTAGTATGTCTTCTATCTGGAGTTGGTGCGCCTGGGGTGCCATGCCTGGCAATGTATATGGAAAGCATCAATAGATTAATCCATTTTGGTGCAAAATCTGAGAAGACACCAGGCAGATGGAGAAACAGGACCTCAGGTGGCTAGGCGGAAAGTCACACGGGGCCCCTGGGAGGCTAAGCCCCTGCGGGAACCTCCAGGGGCCCTCGGGGAACTCCTAAACAAGCAACAATCCAGTTGATGCCCCTGCCACACCCGGACCAGCAGGCAGGAATTTGCCCCTGTGACCTCCCCAGGCACACTCCTGTCACCATGGCGACCAGCTTAGGGAACAAGCGGCCTGATTGTCCCTGCCCAGCAGGGCAGGTGAAACCCTGGCCACGTGACCGATACTGAGCCAGGTGCGGTTAGGGAGACACTCGCTGCCTCCAGCCTTAACCCGTTCGACTCCCGGCGGCCGCCAGGGTGCAGTGTCTCTGCCTCCTAGCCTGCCTCGCACACGCGCGCGGGCGCGCACACACACACACACACACACACACACACACACACACCCCTCTTTGGGCGTGGAAGTGGAAGATGAAATCTGGGAAGGAATCCAGCCTGAGCCATACTAGTGACTCAGGCTGGGTAACTTCGCTTTTCTTCGTTTCTTTCTTTCCTTCGGTGTAAAATAAGAATGGACTAAGCGAGATGGTTCACCGGATGACCTGAGTTCGGTCCTTGGGACCTACATGGAAGGAAAGGACTGATCTTCACTTATTTTCTGACTCCACATGCCAGCTACACACATACAGATACACAATAAATACATAAAAGTGTAAAGAAAGAAAGAAAGAAAAAGAGAGAGAGAGGAGAGGAGGGAAGGGGAGGGGAGGGGAGGGGAGAGGAGAGGAAAGGAAAGGAAAGGAAAATAAGGATTAGGTTTTCCACAATATAATCTTGGCTGGCGGCTAGCTAGGAGCTCTGGCTCAGTAGCACACCTGAGTGGCCGGAAGCCAACCAATGCAAATTCCCTGGTTTGGTCAACAAGCTGGGAAAGGGTGGGCAGCTCTGGAATGACCCTTCCCCAACATGCTAGGTCCAGAGTCCTGCCCAGGGAGCTTTACCCCCTTCTCTGCCCCGCCCACAACTTTCTCTGGAATGTTCACTTGGGACCTTCAAACCAACTGGTTTTTCTGCTTGCCAGGCTCAGCCTTGAGCAATCCATGTGACCACAACGCTTGGGGCCCGGGACTATGGATGTCCTCAAGTCCACTCCTGACACCAGATCTGGGCTATTTGGCTTTTGGGCGTGTGGTCAAAGGTTGTGTGCCAGGCTGGGGTGAGCTGGCTAGACAGAAGGTTGACTGGTCAGAAATTGTTTAACAATACTACCTTACCCTTTCCCAACAGATGAACCCTTTGACCCTGTGGGCTGATGAGATGGCTCAGTGGATAAAGGCACTTGCTGCCAAGTTTGTTGATGTGAGTTCAATCCCTGGAAACCACATAGAGACAGAAGAGAACAGACTCCCTCAAGTTGTCTTCTGACTTCCTCATGTATGCTGTGACACCTATACAAACAACCACAGAGATAGGCAGACATACACACATAGAAGTGGGGGAGAGAAACACAGAGAGCAGCCGGGCGATGGTGGCGCACGCCTTTAATCCCAGCACTTGGGAGGCAGAGGCAGGTGGATTTCTGAGTTCGAGGCCAGCCTGGTCTACAGAGTGAGTTCCAGGACAGCCAGGGCTACACAGGGAAACCCTGTCTCGAAAAACCAAACCAAACCAAAACAAAACAAAAAAACAAAACAAAACAGAGAGATATACATAGATGTGATAAATACATATAAAAAAAAAAAGTTTAGGTGGGCAATGGTGACACATGCCATTAATCCCAGCACTCAGGAAGCAAACAGATCTCTGTGAGTTCGAGACCAGCCTGGTCTATAGAGCTAGTTCCAGGACAGCCAGGGCTACACAGAGCTACTGTCTTGAAAGATCAAAAATACATATTAAAATATCTCTAAGGTTCCTTCCCAGAACTTGGCCTGAAATCTCAGCATTCAGGAGGCTTGAAGCAGGAGAATTGCTGTGAGATCGAGGCCAGCATGGGTTACATGATGAGCTTCAGGGCAGCCTGGGCTATAGGAGCAGACTCCATCTTTAAAAAGAGAGAAAGAGTGGGGCTGGGGTGGTGCACGCCTTTAATCCCAGCACTTTGGGAGGCAGAGGCAGGCAGATTTCTGAGTTCGAGGCCAGCCTGGTCTACAGAGTGAGTTCCAGGACAGCCAGGGCTACACAGAGAAACCCTGTCTTGAAAGAGAGAGAGAAAGAAGAAGAAGAAGAAGAAGAAGAAAAAGAAGAAGAAGAAGAAGAAGAAGAAGGGAGGAAGAGGAGGAAGAGGAGGAGGAGGAAGAAGAGGAAGAAGAGAAAAAGAAGAGGCAGCAACAGCTGGGAAGTAGTGATACATGCCTTTTTAATCCCAGCACAAAAGGCAGAGGCAGGTGGATCTCTCTGAGTTTGAGGTCAACCCAGGCTACACAGAGAGAGAGAGTTCCAGGACAGCCAGCTCTGTTAAACAGAGAAATCCTGTCTCAAAAAACAAACAAACAAAACAAAAAAGTTTCAGTGGAAGAGGGGAGCTGGGAATGTAGCTCAGTTGGTGAGTTCTTGCTAAGCATGAAGGAAGTCCCAGTTCCCTCTCCAGCTCTGCATAGAGCACGTATGGTGGTGCACATTTGCAATCCCAGCACTGTAGAAGGAGAGGCTTAGGGATCAAGAGTCAAGGCCATCCACCCTATATGAAAGAAGAAAGGAAAGAAGGAAGGAAGGAAGAGAGGGAGGGAGGGAGGGAGGGAGTCTGAAGACTTGTTACTCTTTTAGAGGAACCAGGTTCAATTCCCAGCACCCACATGGTGGTTCACAACCATCTCTCTGCCCACCGAGGGATCTTCTGGGCCTCCCTGGGCACCAGACATGCACATGGTACACAGACATATATGCAGGCAAAGTACCCGTACAATACAATTTAAAAAATGAAATAAAGTAAAATAAAAATAGACAAACCTACAAGCAAATTCAATAAAGGAAGGAAATAAAGAAAAAGACAAGCCTCTCTCAGCCTTTGAATCATACAGAGCTTAGGTGTCCCTGTCAAGCATCTAATAACTCTCTATGGCCAACAGATTGAGCATACTCATCCCAGTAAGGATTCCCTGTAAGCTCCAAAGAGAACGAAGCAGCTGTGGCATCCCCTTCTCCCAGGGAAGCCTGGGAGGTGGGACACAGTTGTTTCAGCCTTGTCCCGAAGGGTGGAGGAATGAGCGGCCCGTGCAGTCCTGCTCAGTGTCCTGTTAGTGGGTACCTGGCCGGAAGGAAGTTTTGCCTAGGTATTTCTCCAGCCTTCTTAAGTCTTCCACTTTTTTTGTGTAGGGGGGCTAGAGTTTGAATGCAGGAAGTCATGAATTAACTAGGCAAGCACGCCCCCACTGAGCTGTATTCTTTTGTTTTGTTTTTGTTTTTGTTTTTGTTTGTTTGAGACAGGGTCTCTGTAACCCTGACTATCCAGGAATGTACTGTGTAGATCCGATGTGCACCATGTGCATGCAGTACCCCGAAAGCCAGAGGAGAGTACGGGATCCCCTGGAACTGGAGTTACTGACAGTTGTGAGCTGCTATGTGGGTGCTTAGAAATGAAGCCAGTTCCTCTGGAAGAACAGTCAAAATTTGTATCTGTTGGGTCATCACCCCGGCCCCTTGGAGGTCCTCTAGTAGAATTAATTATAATCAAGTCCTTTGTGAATATGGGCTAGAAATGAGTAGTGTCAGGCCGAGCATGGTGGCACATGCCTTTTGTCCCAGGAATGCAGAGGCAGAGGATCTCTGAGTTGGAGGCCAACCTAGTCTATGGAGCAAGTTCCAGGACAGCTGAGACAGCCTTTTTATTAAAAAAAAAAAAAAAAAAAAAAAAAAAAGTTAATGTATGGGATGCTTGGTGACAGAGACAGCAGTTAACATTGTATCCTAAAACAGGGGTAGGCTTGGTGGCACAGGTCTATAATTCCAGTCATCCATGGGGCTGAGTGAGAAGGCCAGATTTTCAAGACCAGTATGGACTGATTAGTAAGACTCTGCCTCAAAGTAAAAAGTAAAAAGAGAGCTAGGAGGCCCTAAGTTCAACCCTTGGTACCATTCAAAAATAAAAAGATAGGCTAAGGACATGATTTAGTGGCTGCGCTTGCAAAGGACCTAGGTTTGATTCTTAGCACCAACATGGTGGCTCACGATCATAATTCCAGTCCCAGGAGATCTGATGTCCTATTCTGGTATATTCATGTGGTACACAGACATGCATGTAGGCCAAACACATATACACATCACATAAAATACAGTAAAATACATTTAAAGATGCACAGAATCACAGAAGGAAGAAAAGCCACATGCTCTCTGTCACATGCAAATCTAGCCAATAATATATGTTGATATGCAATATATGTACATGTGAGAACCGGAGGAACAGAAAGGCTAAATATGAGTGGGGTAGGGTGGTGGTGGCACACATTTTTAATCCCAACACTTAGGAGGCATGTGGATCTCTGAGTTTGAAGCTAGCATGGTCTACAAAGTGAGTTATTGGACAGCCAGGGCTACACAGAGAAATCCTATCTCAAAAAAACCAAAAAAGAAGAATGAAGAAGAGAAGGAGAAAAAAGAAAGAAAAGAAAGAACAACAAGGCTGGGTGGTGGTGGCGCACGCTTTTAATCCGAGCACTTGGGAGGCAGAGTCAGGCGGATTTCTGAGTTGGAGGCCAGCCTGGGCTACAGAGTGAGTTCCAGGACATCCAGGGCTACACGGAGAAGCCCTGTCTCGGAAAAAAAAAAGAAAGAAAGAAAGAAAAAAAGAAAGAAAGAAAGAAAGAACAAAACAGGTCACAAGAAAGGACTGAATGTAGGCATTGGACACAGAAAATAGAAGAGGATATAAAGATAATTGTTTTCTAGTTCTAACTCTGTCACGGATCTTTAGGCTTTGGTAGTGAATAAGTGCAGAAAGTAAATTTTTTGATACTGAAAGTATAAAATTTATTGTGTGAGAGGGATTTGTTTATTTACAAATCACTTTATAACAAAGCTTTTACTCAATAGATAAAAATAAAAAGATAATATAAGACAGGCAGGCGTGGTGGTGTTGGAGGGTTAGGATTCCCAATACTCGTTGCAGAAGCAGCATAATCATGCAAACTTCTGGACCAACACACAAATGTGAGGTCAGCTTTGGCTACATATTGATATCCTGTCTCAAAACAAAACAAAACCAATCAAAAAGGAACGTCTGTAGTCCCAGAATCTGGGAGATGGAGGCAGGAGGATCAGGAGTTTAAGGCCACTCTCAACTACATATAAAGTTTGAGGTGAGCCTGGGATACATAACATCCCATCTAAAAAACAAGCAAAACAAAACAACCAACAACCAACACCCAGTTGTCAAGTGTAGGCACATATCTTTAATCTCAGCACTCTGGAGACAGAAGCAAGTGAATCTCTGTAAGTTTGAGGCCAGCCTGGTCTACATAGTGAGTTCCAGGGCAGCCAGAGCTGTATAATAAAGAGACTCTGTCTAAAAACAAAACAGGTTGGAGATTCAGGAGTTAAGAGCACATGATGCTCTGGCAGAGAACTGGAGAATGGTTCCCAGGACTCAGGTGGTGGCTCACAACCATCTACAATTCCACTTCCAGGAGATCCTATGCCCTCCTCTCAACTCTGAAGACATGGGGTACAGCCGTGGTACACAGACATGATTGCAAGCAAACACTCAGACACATAAAGCAAAATAAATAAATCTGTGTGTGTATGTGTCTAGGCAACTAGTGGCAAGGAAGGCCATCAGCGCTGACAAAGAACAAAAGGGAACTAAGAGCCAGAGGCTTGGTGCCTGGCTGAGGATGCTGGGAAGGACTCTGGAGTGTTTGAAGTGCTACTTCAGTAACAAGGAGTTCTGAAGGCTCCCCAGCAGATGTGTTTGCTATGACCAAAACAGCTCCGGAACTGCTGGACCGCAGCAGAAGGGAGCTTCGGAGGCTGAAATAAAAAAAACGACTTTCCCTAGACTATGAGGGGAGAGGGCAGGGGGCAGGCTTCCTGTGGGAAATGGTGTCAGTGCAGAATGGGGTGCGTTCTGGGCAGAGAGGGTTGCCACTCTCTGCTAATGGCGTGTTGTTAGTGCGGGATCTTTCTCTCTCCCTTTTTTTTTTCTTTTTTTGAGACAGAGTTGTTTTTCTACGTAGTCCTAGATGTTCTCCAACTCTTATACACAAGGCTGGCCTTGAACTCACAGAGAACCACTTGCCTCTGCCATCCATGTGTGGGATTAAAGTTGGTGCCACCACTTCTGGCCCAGAGCCATCTCTATTCAATGCAAGTAACTAACTACAGTACAAATCCCTGGCCAAGGGTTTAATCCTGGTTTTTTTCAAATTGACCTGGACTAGGAACAGAAGACAGGACCAAAACTCTGGTTCTGCTTGTTGGACCAACTTTTTGCCCTTTCTGCACCTCAGTTTATCGATTCAAGTGAGGAGATCGAGATCAAGCTCGAAAGCCCCTTCCTCCTAGCTATTTCTTGGGAGGGGACTTAGAGAAACAAAGCACTCATGCTCTGGAGAGCCTATGGAGCAAGGCGCCAGAGAGCTGGCGGGGGCTGGAACAAGAGTCACTCCTGGCGCCTCCTGACCATGCCGGCGGCACAGAGAGCATGGCATCCACCCAAAGCGGTGCCTGAGGACTGAGGAGCAGGCCAGGTGGGGTCGGCTTGTCAGCCGAGAAAGGACGTTCTCAGTTTGCCAGGGACACGCCCCACACTTGCGCCTAGAACTGAGGACCTCTGATCGCAAGTAGGGAAAACACTAGAAGAAGACGAACCTCTCACAAGAAGAGGCGTGGCCTACGACGTTGTCAAGGGGCTCAGAGAGGTGTGTGCACAGAACCCGGCAGGATTACGTAATGCGGCAAAAGCCGGTGCCAAAATCGGGTGGCTCCGCCCAAGGCGTGGCCAAGGAGCTAAATTCCGGGAGCTAGAGCAGTTTAAAAGGTTGCGAAACCACGCTAGGGCCGGCCTAGGTTCTCTTACAGCTCCGCCCATGGTAGGGCGTGGCCGAGGAACTGAGCTCGCAGATGCATGCAAAGTGGGAATTACGTATGAAGCAGGAGGCGGTCCCAGAGTCCCCGATGGCTCCGCAAAGGTGTGGCCAAGAAGCCCACCTCCAGGTGCCTGGCAAGTGGCTATGGCGGTAGAGTGATGGTGCGAAGAACATGCCAGTGGAGTGGCTGTGCCCAGGGCGTGGCAGGGCTCACAGACTGAAGGGGACTGTATATTGCCCAAGAAGAGGGACCAGTCCCACGTAGTGATTCCCTGGTCCTGGTCAGGAATTGGGTCTCTAAGCGGCTCGCAGTGTCTGCAGGAATTGCGTAATGGCGCTAGGGGGCAGGGCTACTGCTGTATGGCTACGCCCAGCCTGATACCTTGCCAGCACTTCCCACAGACCAGGCTCAAATGGCTGCAGGAAATGCGTAACGTGCAAGGCTGGGGCCAGCCACTTCTGTGGCTCCGCCCAAGAAGCTCCGGTTTTGGGAGGGAGCTGAACTGAACTGGCAGAGTACGTTAGGCCACGTGACTTAAAGTGGCGCCTCGAGGCGGGGCGGGGGGCGGGGGGGAAAGGCGGAGCCCTAGTTGGAATCGACAGGGCTCTTGGAGGCGGAGCGTACGCAGGACAGCCCTAGGATGCACGCTTCGCGGGCTGTGGGCATGCTCCGCTGGGCGCGAGCGTGGAGGGATCCCCGTGGGATACTCGGTGCCTCCTCTCCCAGGCGTTCGGCGGTTCCTGTCACGTTCACTAGCAGCCTCAGTAGTGGCCAAGGAAACGCCTATCTGAGGTCAGTCAAGGACACTGGGAGGGTGGCCCTGCACTGGTCCACTTCGCATGCGGTCCAGCTAGCCCCGCCCCTCCTTTGGCCTCGCCCCTTTCTCCTTCACTCCTCCCCTCCCCCCCCCCCCGTTACTCTATGGTGGCCCCCACCTTCCAGGCCGCTGCCGCTGTCCTATAATCTTCTAGATGGAGACGCGACACTCCCAGCCATCGTCCTTTTGCATGGACTCTTCGGCAGCAAAACCAACTTCAACTCCCTCGCCAAGGCGATGGTTAAGAGGACCGGCAGGAGGGTGAGCTTCCGGGTGGGGCGGCGCGTGGGTGGGCGGGGGCCAAGGGGTAAGGTTGAGAGCAGTGGACAGGTCTGGGCTCTTGCTGATAAATGGTATGTTTCAGTGCACAGTATACCGGAAAACATCTATGATGGGCCTGTAAGATGCCCCACAGTTAGTCCATTTATGTTACCGACTTTCACCTGTCTCTTTGTCAGGTCTCCAAGAAAGTCGCGACAATTTTGTGGTACGCCTACCAAAGCACACTCTAGTCTCCTGGCTTACTCGGTACCTGTAGCACCTCTCTGCTCTTCTCACCCCTACCCCTTACTATAAACCTTTCCAATCCAGAGGCTTCCCTTCTCCTAGCTTCTCTTTTCTGTATAACCCAGTCATTTAAACCATTTGCTCTCTTGGTACTCCGATCTTCTTTTGGTCGGCATACCCTTTCCTTGGCACCTAAAGTTATCATTTGACCGCCACATGTACACCATGGCATGTGCTTGCACAAATATAACTTGCACACATACATACATACATACATGTATGTATATAATAAAAAAGGTATATGTTACATAGCAACTAAGGAAGTTGCTCAAGATTGACCTTTGGCCTCCACATGTACGTGAAAAATGCATGTGCATGCACATGCACACACAATTATGTCTCCGGACTTCTCTCCCTGGCTGCTCCATGGTCCCTGCCAGGCTTTTTTGTTGTCTGTAATCGGAGTAACACCGTTCCTCCTCTTTCACCCCCATCCCAGGTGCTGACGGTGGATGCTCGGAATCACGGTGACAGCCCCCACAGTCCAGATGCAAGCTATGAGGCCATGAGTCAGGACCTTCAGGGCCTCCTCCCACAGCTGGGCCTAGTGCCCAGCGTCCTCGTTGGCCACAGCATGGGAGGAAAGACAGCCATGCTCCTGGCACTGCAGAGGGTGAGCTACACCTTCCTGGGTCCTCGTAACGTGCTATAAGCCTTAAGTATCCCATTGACAATGTGGGACTCATTTGCGCCTTGGATGGCCAGGCTCCAGAAAACTCTGCTGGAGGCTCAGAGAGTTTGTCTGGGACCTGCTCTGGTCTGCTTCTGTCTCACAGCCAGATGTTGTGGAACGATTGGTTGCTGTAGACATAAGCCCCGTAGGGACCACACCTGGATCCTACCTTGGAAACTTCATAGCAGCCATGAAGGCTGTTGAGATCCCAGAGAAGGTGCCACACTCCCAGGCCCGAAAACTGGCGGATAAGCAGCTTAGCTCCATTGTCAAGGTGAGACACACTCCCCTCCTCCTTTTCCCCATGGTGTTGTGGACTAAGACATGCCAGAGGAAGAAGTGGTGGGTGGTCCTCACAGGGAACCCCTTCCCCAGCTGCCAGATCTCCCCACAGGAAGCAAGCATCCGGCAGTTTCTACTTACTAACCTGGTGGAGGTGGATGGGCGCTTCTCCTGGAGAGTCAACCTGGATACTTTAGCTCAGCACTTGGACAAGATTTTGACCTTCCCTCAGCAACTTGAATCCTACTCGGGGCCAACTCTCTTCCTGCTTGGTGGAAATTCTCCCTATGTACAGTAAGCCAGTGTGGGACCATAGGAAGGGGGTGTGCTGTGGGAGCCTGCATGAGTTGGGGAGGGCTTGGGCATAGGCACGGGGTATCTGGGAGCCTGTCCACGCCACTGGGCAGGAAGGCTCACGCAGCTCTCATTCTCTCCCTCCCTTTCTGCCTCGCCCCCCTCCTCTCCATTGTCTTCCTTAACCCCATCCCCGTTGGCTTCACTGTGGCGGCCAGACCCAGCCACCACTCAGAGATTAGACGGCTCTTCCCTCAAGCCCAGATCCAGACGGTGCCTAATGCTGGCCACTGGGTCCACAGCGACAAACCCCAAGACTTCATGGATGCCGTCACCACCTTCTTGGCTTAAGAAGCAGCTCCTTGCCAGGCGGTGGCGGCACACGCCTTTAATCCCAGCACTTGGGAGGCAGAGGCAGGCGGATTTCTGAGTTCGAGGCCAGCCTGGTCTACAGAGTGAGTTCCAGGACGGCCAAGGCTACACAGAGAAACCCTGTCTCGGAAAAAAAGAAGAAGTAGTAGCTCCTTGGAAGAGCAACCAAGAGGACTCTAGGCTTGGGATCTTTGCCATCTTGCTTCTGCACAGAAAAACTCAGGGGCACCGAGAGGGTCCAGGGATACAGAGGTGGCCCCACACTTTAATGAATAAAGGCAGTTCCCTTAAAGACCTGGATCCATTTTCACCACCGTCGCCCCCACTGACCCCGGGAGAGTTGGATCCAGGAACTCCTGCTCTCGCGTGTGTTCTCCTGTGCTCCCAGCATGCCTCTGGACTCTCCCTGCAGCTGACTCCGCACCCGCTCTCGAACCATATGCTGCATGTCTTCCTGGGCACAGGAGAGAGAGCAGGTTCGAGGCAGTCCCTAGGGACAGAGGGGTGTCTTCCAGGTCTCCCGAGTCAGAGGCCCCACCCTACCTCCCAGGCCTCCACCTCCTGTTTCAGCCTCAGTTTCTCCTGCAGGACCTCCAGCAGCTGAGCCTCCACTGTGCGCAACCTGGCTCGACAGGAGTCCAGCTCCTCTTCCACCGCTCGCTTCCTGTGTGTGTGTGTGGGGGGGGGGGGGCGGTGTGTTCTAGTGGCTGTCTTCTCGAGATATCTGGAGTCCCCTTCTCCTCTAGTAGGAGTGGGTCTCCCCACTTCCCCCTCCCCCATCCCTACCCGGAGTTTTTCTCACTTAGCAATGGCTTCATCCCTCTCCTGCAGTACTTGCTCCAAGGAAGGCTCTGCCCGGGTGTCCCCCAGCGCTCCTGCCGCTTGGGATTCTGGGTTCTGTTGGCGGGTGAAGGATGAGGAGGCAGTGACCAGGGGCTTGTCAGAATGAGAAGCCCCCCAACCCTGAGTCCTTCTGCCCTGCCCCTGCCCTGCCACATGCTCTTTCCACTCGGTCTTACCACCCTTTGCCTCCAGGGGGTGCTGCGCCCACATTTTATAAAGCCTCAGGAGACGCGCCCCCCCCCCCCTTAGTCTGGGTAACTGGGAAGTAGACCAGGGGACTTTGGGTCTTATTTAAGAATGGACAGTGGAGAAAGGGGTTCCCCACACAGCCCTATGGAAATAATACTGAGTGGTCTGGGGACGCTTACCTTTCTATGCTCTTAGAGAGTCAAGGCTTGGTGACTGAGACTCTTGTCAGTTGGTTAAGGATAGCAGACAGAGCCCTTTGCCCTTCCAGGCAAGGCACTCCCTAGCAGACTCCACCTACAGGAGGACAGCCTGGGGCAAGGAGCAAGTGCACCTCCCTCGTACACCTTGGAAGGCCCCAAGCCTTTTCCCCAGTCTTGCCGGACGTCGCCTCCAGGAGGCGCTCCACCCATGTCCCAGAATAGCCAAGGAAGGACAGACTAGGTTTAGTTCAGCTGTAAGGCTGCGCACGTGGCAGTCCTCCTGCCACCAGGGATTGACTCTTTGCTAGCTCTTCAAGGAATCCTCTGCCCCCCAGAATTCTTACCCCACCTCAGGACAAAAACAAAAACAAACCCAAATTTTTTTTTTTTAGATATTTTCTTTATTTACATGTAAATTTTCCCTTTCCCAGGTTCCCCTCCAAAAAACAAACAAACAAACAAACAAAAACAACAAGAACAAACTTCTTTTGCCTCCCCCCTCCCCATGCCTGCCACCCCACCCTCTCCCACTTATTGGCCCTGGCATTCCCCTACACTGGGGCACAGAACCTTCACAAGGCCGAGGTCCTTTCCTCCTATTGATGATCAAATTTGCAATCCTCTACTATACACATGCTGTCAGAACATTCAGTCCCACCCTGTATAGTCCTTGATTGGTGGTTGGGTCCCTTGGAGCTCTGAGGGTACTAGTTAGTAATTGTTGTTCGTCCTAAGGGGCTGCAAACCCTTCAGCTCCATAGAACCTTTCTCTAACTCCTTCATTGGGGACAGTGTACTCAGTTCAATGAATGGTTGTGAGCCTCTACATCTGTATTAGTCAGGTACTGTCAGAGCCTCTCAGGAGATAGCTATATGCTTGTCCTTCCTTCAGTCTCTGCTCCATAGTTAATCTCTGCCACACCTTCTGTGTGTGTTTGGTTCCCCTTTTTAAGAAGGAATGAAATGTCCACCTTTTGGTCTTCCTTCTTAAGTTTCTTGTGGTTTGTGGGTCATTCTTCCTATATTCCAAACTTCTGGGCTAATAACCACTTATCAGAGAATGCATACCATGTGTGATCTTTTGTGATTGGGTTACCTCACTCAGGATGATACTCTCCAGATCCATCCATTTCCCTAAGAATTTCATAAATTCATTGTTTTTAATAGCTGAGTAGTACTCCATTGTGTAGATGTACCACACTTTCTGTATCCATTCCTCTGTTGAGGGACATCTGGGTTGTTTCCAGTTTCTGGCTATTATAAATAAGGCTGCTATGAACATGGTGGAGCATGTGTCCTTATTACATGATGGAGCATGGAAGATGCATTCTTAAGATAGGATATGTGTTATCCTTTTTCCTCCTGAATTCTGTGTACTCTGATAAAACATTCATAAACATTAAAAAAAAAAAAAAAAGGAAGGAAGGAAGAAAGAAAGAAATTGCTTTACTGTTTCTTTTCCTTCCATTTGTATTTCCTTATGCCAGATCGAGAATATTCCTTTCCAGCCCAGGGGTAGCTCCGTGGCTAAGAGCCCTTAGCCCTTGTTGCAGAGGACCAGAGTTCCGTTCTCAGCACCCTTATCCAAGGGCTGGAAACTCCAGCTACTTCCAGCTCCAGAGGATCCGATGCCTCCAAAGGCATCCATGCACACAGTAAACCTTGGGGGTGTGATTCAGCAGTCGAGCACCTACCTAGAACGCCCCCCTTGTGAAGGGTGGCTTCATGTGTGAGGCTCTGGGTTTTATCCCCAACACTCAAAAAACACATTGGGGTGGGGGAAGCTTTCTCTTCCTTCTCCAGGCGCATACAACCCCTATACTTCTTTGTTACCCTCTCGTCACTGGTAGCGAGGGTGTCACTGCCAGGGTGTCTCTGCCACCAGCTGGAGAGCTCCTGAAGGGAAAGCAGCTAGACGTGCAAAGCAGTACCACCCTTGGCCTGAAGGTGGCAGCCGCTCTCCAAGAGCAAAGATCCCAGGAGCTGCCCCTACGCCCCCAATGTGTGAAATGGAAGCCCTGCCCAAGATGCTGGGCAATTCCCAGGGTTCCTTTGTAAAAATATCTGCTCACCTAACCCTGCATATGTTTTCCGCCCACTCTATCGACACCTCTGGAATCAAGGGACATGACCCAGTGTGGATGGTGGTGGTGGTAGCGGCTCTGGTTTATAATCCCAGCATCGGTGAGGTGGAGGCCAAAGAAATAGGAATTCAAGGTCATCCTTGATTATGTATCAAGGTAAAGGCAATAGCGGCCAAGCCTTTAATCCCAGAATTCAGAGGCAGAGGCCAGCCTGGTCTACACAGCCACAGCAAGTTCCAGAATAGCCAAGGCTACACAGAGAAACCCTGTTTCTAAAACCAAAAAGGAAAAAAAAAAGAGGAAAAAAAGCCGGGCGATGGGGGTACACGCCTTTAATCTCAGCACTTGGGAGGCAGAGGCAGGCGGCTTTCTAAGTTCGAGGCCAGCCTGGTCTACAGAGTGAGTTCCAGGACAGCCAGGGCTACACAGAGAAATCCTGCCTCGAAAAACCAAAAGAAGACAGAAAAAGAAAAAAAAAAAAAAAAAAAAAAGGAGGGAAGGAAGGAAGGAATAGAGGGAAGGAAGGAAAGAAAGGAGGACGAAGAGGCTAGCCTGGGGTAAATGAGACACCGACTCTGCAGATGTTTTCCAGCGAGACCCTCATCTGAATTCCAGGGCACACTTGTCTGCTGTCTTTCCCTTGGAGCTGTGATGGGGAGCTCAAATGTAAGAATACCAACCACAGACCGATTATCCTTTACCTAGTCCTAGTCCTAGTCCATCCTAGTCCATCCTAGTCCTCCCCCTCCCCTTCCCCTCTCTGTCTCTCCAGCCCCGAGAGATAGGCACTCTAAATGACCTTGGCTGTCTAGACCTCACTGTGTAAACAAAGCTGACCTTGAACTAGGTTGCTGTCCTTCTGCATTTGCATTCCCAGAATTGAGGCTAAAGGTGTGAGCCACACAGAGTTTTATTTTGAACTTTAAGTATATGGGTATTTTGACTGATGCCTACGGAGGCTGGAAGAGGGTGTCAGATCCCCAGAGCTACACTTCCTTGTGGGAGCTGAGAACCAAACCCAGGTCTTCGGAAAGAACAGCAGGTGCTTATTTGTTACCAATCTATCTATTGGATTTGTTTTTCAAGACGGGGTTTCTCTGTATATTCATTTTTTTTGTTGTTGTTGTTTTATCTATTCATTTATTCATTTCGAGACAGGGTTTCTCTGCATAGTCCTGGCTGTCCTGGAACTCACTCTGTTGACCACTCTGGCCTCAAACTCAGAAAGCTGCCCGCTGACATGTACCATCACTGTTTGGCTTTATTTTCTTTTTAATTTCGTGGATGTGTGTCTGTGCCATAAGTGTGGGTGCTAATGGAAGCCAGAGATGTTGGACCCCCTAAGATTGCAGTTACAAGTGCTTGTGAGCCACCCATGTTGTACTGAGGATTGAACTCAGCTCCTCTGCAAGAGCAGTAGCTGTTAACCACTGAGCTATCTTTCTGGGTCCTGGACCACTTTAAAATAATCACACACACATACATACAAACTATAATAAAAACATTTACTTATTTACTTACTTACTGAGACAGGTTTTCTCTGTATAGCCCTGGTTGTATTCTGGAACTTTGTATATCAGGCTGGCCTTGGACTCACAGAGATCCACCTACTTCTGTCTCCCAAATGCTGGAACTAAAAGGCATGAGCCACCACTGCCTAGAAAAGGTTTTTGGAAAAGGACAATAACCATAATTCAAATATTGAGATCTGTTGGCGCCACCTTTAGTAGATATCTACAATACAGCTCTTTCTTTCACCATGGTCACAGTTGTCTATCACCCTGCCTTCAGTACACATCTTTTTGTTTTGTTTTGTTTTTTGAGACAGAGTTTCTCTGTGTAGCCCTTGGCTGTCCTGGAACTCACTCTGTAGACCAGGCTGGCCTTGAACTCAGAAATCCGCCTGCCTCTGCCTCCCAAGTGCTGGGATTAAAGGCGTGCACCACCACTGCCCGGCTTCAGGGCACATCTTATGTATGTTTCTGTACCTGCCCTCAACCCTGGTCGGCCTGTTTTAACCTGAAACAATCCTGTTAAAGCCTATGGTGGATATGTGCATGCCTCTTCTGCTCCCATGCCCATCAGCAATAGCCCAGTTCCTGCCTGGACTCTGGCTTCATCCCTTTCGAGGTCTTCCTTACCCACAATGCTTCAGGCTTCCTCACTTTCCTGATGTTCCCACACGCGTGCCAGACATGCTTCCTAGCCATTACTTTCTCATCTTTATTCTCCTCAACCCCAGAGACACTGCCCTATATACCACAAAACATAAACATCCTCCAGTGACCTAGCCCCACTCCTCCACTCACTCCCAGGCGAGAGAGAATTCAGACGAATGTCCACATACATACGGTCACAGCATGCATACGGTTCCATTACGTCTCACATATGGTGTCCCCTCCACCCCAAGGGCTCTTCCCTACATGGTTTGCCCCTCCCCTCCTGAAATTTCCTCAAAAGCTGTCTTCTCAGCAGAAACCATTCATTTCAAGTGGCAGCAGGGCTGGGCATGATGGTGCTTGCCTCGGTCCCACCAGGCACTGGGAGGCAGAAGCCAGGGTTCTCTATGAGTTTGGGGCCAGCCTGCTCTACCTAGCAAGTTCCAGGGCAACAAAAGCTACAAACCAGGAGGTTCCTGGGCTACATCATGAGATTCACTTTTGGGCTACAGGAGACTCTTATTTATTTATTTATTTATTTATCTATCTATCTATCTATCTATCTATCTATCTATCTATTTAACGTTTTAGCTTTTGGAGGCAATCTCTGTGTGTAGCACTAGCTGTCCAGGAACTTGCTGTGTATGTAGATCACGCTGATCTCAAACCCAGTGATCCCTCAGTGTCTGCCTAAGAAGTGCTGGGATTAAAGGCATGCCCCACCATGCCTCCTAGCTCCTAGTTGAGACTCAAAAGGAACTGGCTGTGGGGGGTGGCGTGGGGGAGGGTGGCTCAGTCAGTGAAGTGCTTGTTTTGAAGTATAAGGATCAGTTGGATCCTCAAAACCCACTTGAGAAAACTAGGCATGGTGGCATGTCCTTTTAGGCACAATGCTGGGGAGGTGGAGGCAGGAGGATTCCTGGCCAGACAATATCACCCGCTTAGTTCCAGAGCAATGACCGACTCTATCTCAAAAGTTTGTATATGGAGGGATGGGGTTTGGGGTAGGGCTGGAGAATTTGCTCACCAGTTAAGAGCACTGACTGCTCTTGCAGAAGAGCAGGGTTCAACTCCCAGCAACCACATGGCAGCTCAGAGCTGTCTATTCTCCAGTCCCAGGGAATTTGATGGTCTCCTTCGGTTTCCTTGGGCACCAGGCATGCAGGTGGTGACCATATACACCTGCAGACAAAATACCCCCACACACTTTTCTTTTCTTTTCTTTTCTCTTCTCTACTCTTCTCTCTCTCTCTCTCTCTCTCTCTCTCTCTCTCTTTTTGAGACAGGGTTTTGTTTTGCAGCCCTAGCTGTCCTGGAACTAGCTCTGTAGACCAGGCTGGCCTCCAACTCAGAGATCCACCTGCCTCTGCCTCCCAAGTGCTGGGATTAAAGGTGTGCACCGCCACATAAAATAATTTTTTTTTTTCGAAACAGGGTTTCTCTGTGTAGCCCTGGCTGTCCTGGAACTTACTCTGTAGACCAGGCTGGTCTCGAACTCAGAAATCTGCCTGTCTCTGCTGGGATTAAAGGCTTGCACCACCACTGCCCGGCTAAAATAAATATTTTTTTTAAAAAGACAAAAGCAAATTGGCACAAAGAGACATTATATAATAAAGGATGCTTAAAAAAAAAAACAACTGAAGAACGATAGCTGAGGTTCATCTCAGGCCTTCACACAAACCACTCTACACAGACATGCATGCACACACAGAGAGAGAGAGAGAGGCAGAGAGAGAGAGAAAGAGAGAGAGGTAGAGAGAGAACGAGAGAGAGGTGGCAGCAAGAGAGAGAGAGAGAGGGAGAGAGGGAGAGTTTGAATTATGATACTCAAGCTAGGAGTCATGCCTGGTGTCTGTAATTCGCATTCCTTGGGAAGCTGAAACAAGGTAATTGAATCAAGTTTGGGGTTAGTATGAGTGGGCTACATAGCGAGTTCTAGGCCAGCTTCAGTTATATAAAGAGGGTTATGTAACCCTCTTTAGAGGTTCGGAGTGTAACTCCATGGTAGAGTTCCTTAGACTCCCCCAGGGAGGGGCTGGGGGCGTGGCTCAGTGGTAGAGCCCCTGCCTATAATCCTCCAGTGAGGGGCTGGGGGCGTGGCTCAGTGGTAGAGCCCCTGCCTAGAATCCTCCAGTGAAGGGCTGGGGGCGTGGCTCAGTGGTAGAGCCCCTGCCTAGAATCCTCCAGGGAGCGACTGAGGGCGTGGCTCAGTGGTAGAGCACCACCTAGAATCCTCCAGTGAATAGCTAGGGTCATGGCACTATGGCTCTGCAGTAGAACATTCAACAATCAAAAAAAAAAAAAAAAAAAAAAAAAGGAAGGAAGAAGAAAGACAGAAAAGGAAAAAGAAGAAACCCTAACCCACTCCACCCTCTCTCTACAGGAAACCCACTAGATCGGGGCTAGGCAGCTTCCTCTGTCAGTCAAATGGGCTCTGTGGAGGACAGAGAGAAGAGATGTGCAGAGTATACTGGCACACGGTGTGGCATCTGTACTCCCAGCACTCAAGGGCCTAAGGCAGAAGGATCTTAAATTTGAAGCTAGCCCGGGCTATGTAACATAATATATCCCAGGCTAGCCTGAGCAGAAACAAATGCTGGACTCATAATTCAGTTGGTAGACCACTAGCCCTAGTGTGCGTGAAACCATGGGTTTCCTCACGGGCTCTGCATAAAATGGGAAAGGTGACACATGTCTGTAATCCTAGCACTTGGAAGGATGACTCTTGCAGACAGCCATTCTCTGAGCCAAACCTCCACCATTTCAGATCATCACAGATGGCCTAGTTGAGCGTTGATCTTTCCTCAGAGAAAGAGGGAGCAGAAAGATTCTTGGGACCCTCACTGAGTATCCAGGCACCCCTCCCAACCAGTTGTATACAGTTCTGCCCTCCTGTGGTGCATGGGGGTGATGCTTTAGGGAGGGGCTAGAGTATAAATGTGGGGAGACTAGGGGAAGGGGCTCCGTCCATGCAACGATGGAAAGAAATCACTTGAGGGACATCTTACTCAGGGTTTCCATGGCTGTGAAGAGATACGATGACCATGGCAATTCTTATAAATCAAAACAATTGCTTGAGGCTGGCTTACAGTTCCAGAGGCTCAGTCCATTATCATCATGGTGGGAAGCATGGCAGCACGCAGGCAGATGTGGTGCTGGAGAAGGAGCTGAGAGTTCTACATCTTGATCTGCAGGCAGCAGAGGGAGACTGTTAATCACCCTGGGCATAGTTTGATCATCTATAACCTCAAGGCCCACCTCCACAGTGACACACTTCCTCCAACAAGGCTATACCTTCTAACAGAGCCACTCCCTGTGGATCTATGGGGGCCATTCCCACTCAAACCTCCATGGGGGTTGGAGGTAGGTTGAGGAAGCATCCATAGACCTGGAAGAGACCCCTCACCAATGCTCGTAAGTAAGGCCAATAGACTCATTGGTAGCCCAGGGTGAAGTTTGGTTGCATTATACCAGGTTTGTTTGGGGGACCTTGGAGTAGGGGAATCAATCTTAGCAATACAGAGGCAGGGAGATTAGGGATTCAAGGTCATCTTCAGCTACATAGCGAGTCTGAGGCCAGCCTGAGATACAAGAGACTCTTTATTTAAACATGCACACGCGCACACACACACACACACACACACACACACACACACACGATAAGATGGCTCATTGAGTAAAGGCACTTGCTGCCAAGTCTAATGACCTGGATTGATCCCTGGGACCCATATGGCAGAAGCAGAGAACTGACTCCAGCAAGTTGCCTGACCTCTCTGTGTAAGTGGTGGTATTATTATGCACACAAATAAATGATGTAACAAATATTAAAAATAAAATATAGCATAATGTTGATGTCTAGACAACTGGAGAGGATATGGCTCTCTCCCATGCCAGGACACATTTGTCTCCTGTCAGATTTTTCTAGGGACAGAGGAAAGGCTGAGCCAGTGTCCCAGCTTGCCTGTCAGCCAGCCATCTAACCTGCACTGAAAGTCTGGGAGAGGTGCCAGAGCCAGACACACTGGGCAGCAGGCAGCTGGATCGGGTCCAGAACCGTGCCTTCAGAACCCTCGTGTACAAGGAGGTGTAGGTGTGCTTGGCTTGGGGTCAAGAAAGCCTGAGACCACTTTGTGTGTGTGTGTGTGTGTGTGTGTGTGTGTGTGTGTGTGTGTTTGTACCCTGTAACAAGATGCTGGCAGGGAGCTAAAAGGTACATGTCAGCCGACCGGCATGCAGTTCACATTGCTCTGCAGGAACTGCCAAGATCTTCCCACTGGGCCTGGGTCTGAGCAGCCTACAGCTTCCACGCAGAAAATAAGACCTCAGGCCTGGCATTTGAACTCTGAGGTGGAGAGATGAAGGAATGGCGGTGGCAAGCCCCCCTCCCCCTTTTAAAAATATCTTAAACATGTTTATCTTTATTTATCTAAAGAGAAAGTCGGTCATCTTGAATCTAACAGGTGAGCTGAGAAACCGTGGGGAGAGGAAGGAGACAGCGAGGGTGCTCGGAGAGGTGGGAAGGCTTAGGACTGAGTACTACGGAGAGGGGTTTTACTTTAATTTATATTCACTCATTCATGTGCCTCCTGCCTCCTTGGTGCAGTTGCATATATGTGAGCCATAGAGTTCACTCGTGAGGAGGTCAGAGGACAATTTACAGAATCCAATTATCTTCTCCAGTCATGTGGATCCCAGGGACAGAACTCTAATCATTTGTTTGTTCGTTTTTGTTGTTGTTATTTTTCTTTCTTTTCTTTTTCTTTTGTTTTGTTTTGTTTTTGTTTTTGTTTTTGTTTTTTGAGACAGGGTTTCTCTGCGTAGCCCTGGCTGTCCTGGAACTCACTCTGTAGACTAGGCTGGCCTCGAACTCAGAAATCTGTCTGCCTCTGCCTCCCAAGTGCTGGGATTAAAGGCGTGCGCCACACCCCCACACCCCCGCCTTGTTGTTATTTTTCAAGACAGGGTTTCTCTGAGTACTTTTGGTTGTCCTGGAACTCGCTCTGTAGGTCAGGCTGGCCTTGAACTCAGAGATCTGTCTGCTAGGATTAAAGACCTGTGCCATCACCATCCGGCTGGAACTCAGATCTTTAAGCTTAGTGGCAAGCACCTTTACCTGTTCAGCCGTCTCAGGACAGGATGGAGGGGGATTTTGACTTGAGGAAGAGAGGGGATGCTGGAGGTCAGTTTCAAACCTGGCATTGAGGCTCATGTCTGCAAACCCTGTACTCCTGTGGCTGAGGTAGGAGCAGGAGTTCAAGACTAGTCTGGGCTACACAGTGAGACTACCATTAAATAGCAAATCTGAGTCAGGATCCGAGGTCTATCTAGATAATGGATGGCTGAGCAGAGGTTGGGGCTGGGGCAGAGGAGGGCCGGGGACTTGGAGCCACATTTGAGATAGAGATCACTAATTGACAGCAGGGAGGAACCAGGTAGGGAGGGCCGGGTTTGTACCCCTTTGCGCTCCCCGGGGGCGGAGCCCTGGGCGGGATATATCCGGGCGTGGAAGCCTGGTGGGCGTGGCCATCTGGGGTTGGGCTTGGGGGTCCCAGGGACTGGGGCGGGGCGCGGGCTGGCGCTGCGCAGCCGCGGGGCGGCATCCGCGCATGCGGGGCTTACTCGGTTGCAGCCGGCGCCTACTGCCACTCCCGGGAGCATGAAGGACCGAACCCAGGAGCTCCGCACGGTGAGTCGGATCCTCACGCGCCGCTCACCCCGCGCCTTGTAATGCTCCACTTTGTTCCGGCATGCCACCGAGGCACCTACAAGGGGACGGAGGGGTCCTTGCAAGCCTGAGGGACCCTCGAACCCCCATGGGAGTCCCACCCCTCCGATCTACTTCTGGTCACGGACTCAAGCCCTTCAGCACCGGGACTGATGGCTAGCACCTGGGGTTTTGAGGAACTTTTCGGGCGTCCCTGTTTGGGGGCGACTGGAGGGCTGTTATGGGGTTTCGGTGGCGGGATGCAAAATCGTTCTCCTCCCGCTTGTCACCGTCCTTGCACTGTCCCCTGGAGGCTGAGCCTCTCGTCTTCCTCCCACCCCCACCCCCTGCCCAGAGTTCCCCTCCCAAACCCATCCTTGCGCGCGCTGCGGAAACGAGGCCGCCGGGTGGGGGTGGCCTCTGCGGGAGCCATCTCTTGGGGCTTCCCATCACCTGTGGCTCCCATCACCTGTGGCTCCCGATCCACCCTGGTCGCTTTAGGGATCCCCGGCTTGCTCTGGATTAAAGGACTCAACCATATCTACCCTTGGTCCACCTTCGGGCTTCTAGGCAACCCAGGCTGTCATTGCCCAAGCCCTTCCCGGATTTCCAGGTCTAACTGTGACCTGGGTCTATTTTCCTACCTGTGTGACGGAGGTCTCTGGGGTGTGGCTCTTAGGGCGGGGTTTCGAGATGAGTAGAAGGCAGTAGAAACGTTCTAAGTCAGAGCCTATGATCCTTCAGTCATGAGACCCCAGTCGCCTACTTTTAACACAGAGGAGTGTCCTTCCTCTGGCCTCAGACCATAGAGGGACAGAAATTAAGCTTTCCCGTGGGAGGATTGAATAAGGACGCTTTATCAGGTTGTCAGATCTGATCCCACAGCAATCCCCGCCCCCAAGCTGGGTGGCTTCCTAGATCCCTCTTGTGTCCCACTTACAGCCCTTCATAGAAAGTTTTGTTTTGGGGGCTTTTGACCTAATGGCTGTGATTTCTGCCTAGCTCCCCAATTTGTGCCTGGATCCCCTACCATAATACCAGCTATATCTGTGCTCTCCAGTCTAGCCTTCATCCTGTTCCTGACCTGCAAGCGACCCCTACATGCCTTCAGACCTATATTATTCTTGGCTGGGTGCCCAGTGCCTCATCTATTTCAAAGAAAAGAGACAGCCTTTCAAGTCATATAGTGTAACACTTCCCCACCTGCCCCTTGTCGCTGTCCTCAAGTTTCCGGTGTTTTTATGTTTTATGGTTTTTGATTTTTTTTTTTTTTAAAAATGTAAAGGCTTTCTCTGTCGCCCAGGCTGGCTTGGAACTATGTAGCCCTGTTGGGTCTTAAACTCAAAGCAATCCTCCTGCCTCGACTTCATCATGAACGCCGAGATGACAGTATGCACCATTGTGTCAGACTGGTGCCAAATTGGATCAGATAGCATGTCCAGGTGATAGATGGCAGTGACTCGGCCATGCTGGTGTTGGGGCACCTGGTGTGACCGTCGTGAGTGTATGAGAGAACCGAGTGCCCATGAGCACAGGCCATTCCGGATGGCGGCAGCCCTTCACTCATCACTTAGCCCCTCTGCTAAAGCTGAAACTGAGGCACAGTGGTGGCGCACGCCTTTAATCCCAGCACTTGGGAGGCAGAGGCAGGCGGATTTCTGAGTTCGAGGCCAGCCTGGTCTAACAGAGTGAGTTCCAGGACAACCAGGGCTACACAGACAAACCCTGTCTCGAAAAAGCAAAAAAAAAAAAAAAAAGAAAAAAAAAAAAAGTGGCCCATTTGTTTGTTGGAGGATTGGTTGGCCAATCAGGGGTCACACCGCTTGGGCTATAGAAAGCTTGAACCTAGAGCTATGCCCCCAACACATCCTGGTTAGCCACACATAGCAGTGACAAACTTGACTTCAGACTAACAGTGCATGCATTCTTCCCGACCCAGGCATCAAATCCCCTGGAGTCGGTGGTCCTAGCTGTTCCAAGCCTAGCTGGGGTGAAATAGTCTTGGGGGCCGCTGCTATTCTTAGAAATCCCTTCTTCTCCTGTCCTGGAGTTCCAGCTTGTGAGATATAAACAGGACACTTGGAGCTGGAAAGGTAGCTCAGTGCTCTGTCTGTACACATTGGCCAGGGTCGGGGGCTGGGCGTGCACCTGTCAGTCATGTCAGCACTTTCCCAGGTGGGAGGCCGAAGGACCTGGATTCACCATCATTCTTGGCCTCACAGGGATTTTGATGCTATGTAGCGTGGAATCCGAGAAATGAAAAAGGGGAAAACTCAGCACCCAGCTTCTTGGGGATTGAGGAGAGGTCTTCAGACTTCCGACTGTGACTGGCGTTTTCAGGAGCCCCTGAAACCCAGGAGTCTGGGTTTTAGAAGCGCAGTCACCAGGGATGGAGACGCTGGTGCTGATGTTGCTGGACGCACGCAGGGCATCTGTGTGCCTGCTTCAGCCTTCCCTCCTGTTTCCTCCTCTTTCTCCTCCTCCTCTTCTTTCTCCCCCACCCAGCACCACCACATTTGGAAGGAAGGAGAAGAAGGGAGCTTATTTATAAAAGTCACACTTGGGGAAAGAGCTGGCGTGCTTCCTCGCCGCTGTGCTGTAGGCTGGGCCCAGCCCTCTAGCCATCCTCTCCCAGATCTGCAGATTGCACGTTGAAGTCAATCCTGAAGTGGCCAGCAGGACCCCCTGCCCCTAGCCTTGTAGACAGGCCTACAGAAGCTTAACCCCTCCGAGGCCAGGACTGGTCCAGGATCACACAGCTGGGGAGAAAGTTGAGGAGTGTGGTATTCTCCTAACATGAGATGTAGAGAAGCCTCGTCCTCACAACTCAAAGGTCCCCTTATCTCCTTCCTTCCCTTCATTTGTGAGAGAAGAGCTGATCTTGAACTTGTTATGTTGCCAGGGGTGGCCTTGAACTCATGATCTTCCCGCCTCCACCTCCCAAACACTAGGGTGACAGGCATGTATGTACCCACCCAAATTCTCTTTTTGTTTCTTTTTTTCTTTTGTGGTCTTCATTTTTCTTTTTCTCTCCTTAATGCAGATTTACTACGTTATACCAGGCTGACCTGGAATTCATTATGTAGCCAAGGGTAACCTCAAACTACATGCAGCTCCTCTGCGTCCCAGTGTTGGGATTTTGGGTGTGCACGGTTGCAAGCTCAGTTTATGTGGTGGTTGAGGTGGAATTCAGGTGCATGCTAATCATACGACTCTGCCAACTAAACCGCAGCCACAGCCCCAGGCCTTCATTTTCTTCTGGAGAATTCTGGAACTGACCATCCTGTGCTAACACAGAGTGCTCTCAGATCACTGGTCCCTTTTGTGTGGGACTGGCATGATACAGGGACCCACTACAGGCAGTAGAGGATAGGTGTGCAGGGGCAGTCGGAGCAAGCCAGCCTGAAAGTAGGTAAGAGATAAAAGTGTGGCCCAGCGGGAGCTGGACTTCCGAAGGCAGAGATCGTGATCCCAGGGGAGGGGCCTGTGATGGGAAAGGTGAATTTAGACTTTCCCCCAAATGAAAAATTTCAGCGTCAGACCTGCTTTGTCTCCTGGTACATGCCTGTCATGCTAGCTACTCAGGACGCTGGGACAGGAAGATCTCAAATTCAAGGTCAGTCTGAACTACGCTGGAAGTTCAGCATCAGCCTCAGCAACTTAATGAGACACCGTCTCAAATAAAAATGTAAGGAGGAACTAAGAGTACCTGTTGGGGCCAGGTGGTGGTGGTGCATGCTTCAGTCCCAGCACTTGGGAGGCAGAGGCAAACCTATCAATAGAGTGAGTTCCAGGATAGCCAGGGCTCTTTTATCTCCGTGGACACCAGGCACACGCATGATACATATATGTGAATAAAATACACACATAGAATCAAATAAATAAATCTAAAAATAATGTTAAAAATACAAGACCTGGGGATGTAGCTTACTGTGGCTCATGCTTAGAATCCCCTCAGTGAGGGACTGGGGGCGTGGCTCAGTGCTAGAGTGCTTGTCTAGCATATGTGAGGTCCTGGGTTCAACCCTAGTATCCAAAAATAATTTAAAAAGGCGTGCGGGGAGGTGGTTAGATATCAGGAGCCCTGACACCTGGTACCCATGTGCCATGAGATGTAGGACAGGCAGAACTTTCTGGAAGAGGAAGCCTAGAGTTTCCTTTTCCCTTGCCCACCTCTAGCCTCCTGCTCCTCTAGGTACCATCTCTGTCTTATGCTTAGTTGTGCTTAATCTGTCTTCTCTCATTTGTTAAGATGGAACTGACACTAGCTAGACAGAGTGGCGTAGGCCTGTAATCCTGGAACTTAGTGGGTGGAGACAAAATGATAAGGAGTTCAAGGCCACCCTTGGCTCCATAGCAGTTAAAAGCCAACCTGGGTGGGCTCCATGATACCCCATCTCAAAAAAATAAAAAAAAGAAAGAGAGAGAGAGAGAGAGAGAAAGGAAGGAAGGGAAAATGAGAAGAGAAATAAAAAGAAAAGCAGAGGTTAAAATGGAGCTGCCGTTACCCAGTTCCCTTACTCCTCTCTAGCTCCCTGGGAATACACTCTACTTGGGCCACATGTCTATCTGGAATGGCTTATAGGACCATCTAGTCCAGTGGCTCTCAACACTGAGACCCTTTCATACAGCCCCTCAGGTTGCGGTGATCCCAACCAGAGAGTTATTTTCGTTGCTACTTCATAACTGTCATTTTGCTACTGTTATGAATCATAATGTAACGACGATTCTGACTTTTGACCCCTATGAAAGGGCCATCCAACACCCCAGGGTCATGACCCACAGGTTGAGAACCACTGGTCTTGTCAAACCACGGGTCTTACACAAATATAAGGTTGAACGAGGACCAGGGGTTTATGTAAGGGTCCACATCCCAGATTAGCCCCTTTCAGAGCCTGGGCAGGGAGCTACAGTTAGAAGTAGAGTTGCAGGAATCACCCAGCCCCAGAGGTGGGGACGGGATGCTAGGCTGGACTTGGGAGCTTGCTTTTCTGGGGACCCAGCCTGCCTGTCTGGAGCTTAGGTCTCTCCACACTAGCGATACGGACTTTAATTAGTCACTAAAAAGAGGATGGGGAAAAAGAAAATAACCCTGTAGGTAGACAGCAGGGCTGGCTGGGCTCAACAGATGAATCAACCCTGCTGGCTGGCCTGCTGCCATCCCCCAGCCTCTGCGCCTCCCAGAGCAATCACACTAGCTTCCTGGAGAAAAAGTGTCCTAGAATACAGGCGTCTCTGCCAGGAAGACCCTGTCGACTGTCCTCAACACCGCTAGGGACAGCTTTTGGCTTCCTGTCCTCAGCAGTTCTAGGTGAGGTCCATCTTCCTCAGTATCTTTGCTGGGAAAGGCACTTGCTCCCAGCCCTGCCAATCCCTGGAGGTCATGAGGTCAGAGGGTCAGAGGCAGCTCAGTGTGGGGGGAGGCAGTTCTCTCCTTCCACCTCTGTGTGGGTTCCAGGGATCAAACTCAGGTTTCCAAGCTTGTGTGGAAAGGACTTTCCCCTGCTGGCCAGCCCACTGGCCGAGGCTGGCCTCTTCCCAGGAGGTAGAGGCTGCTCTTACTGTACATTTATGCATTTTGTATTTGTTTGGAAGGGGCACACGTGAGCCACAGTGTACCCGTGGGAGTCAGAGGACACCTTACAGGAGTCAGTTCTTTTTATCCGCTCTGTGGCTCCAACTTAGGTCAGTGTGCTTTGTGGCAAGCCACTGAGACATTTCACTTGCCCAAGGAGGATGTGTGGGGTTTTTTTTTTTTTTTCATTGATGCCTTAGTTGTTTTTGAGCAAGATTTTGCTGAAAGCCAAGCAATCCTTAAACATATACTGATCTTTCTGCCTCTAACTCCTGTATGCTGGGATTAGTTAGTTACCATGATCTCAATGGAGATTGTCATGTCTGTTTGTGGTGCCAGAGATCAGTCTCAGGGCATTATACATTCCAGGCAGGGGCTCTACCACTGAGCCCGCCCCAGCCCCTCCCTGGGGGATTCTAGGCAGGGGCTCTACCACTGAGCCATGCCCCAGCCCCTCCCTGGGGGATTCTAGGCAGGGGCTCTACCACTGAGCCACACCCCCAACCCCCTCCCTGGAGGAATTTTAGATTATGTGGGTATATACATGTGTGTGCAGGTACCCTAGAATTCCAGAGAAGGGTGTTGGATCCCCTGGAGGTGGAGTTATAGGCCCTATGAACTGCCCGATGTGGGTGCTGAGAACTGAACTCAGTCAGCCTCCACCTCCAGTTAAGAGGCCAGCCTTGGGGCTGGAGAGATGGCTCAGCAGTTAAGAGCACTGACTGCTCTTCCAAAGGTCCTGAGTTCAAATCCCAGCAACCACATGGTGGCTCACAACCATCCATAATGAGATCTAATGCCTTCTTCTAGGATGTCTGAAGACAGCTACAGTGTACTTACATATAATAAATATGTAAATCTTTTAAAAGAAAATGTGGCAGTGGTGACCCATGCTTTTAATCCCAGCACTTGGGAGGCAGAGGCAGGCGGATTTCTGAGTTCGAGGCCAGCTGGTCTACAGAGTGAGTTCTAGGACAGCCCAGGCTCTACAAAGAAACCCTGTCTTGAAAAACCACCACCACCACCACCACCACCACCACCAACAACAACAACAACAAAAGAGGCCGGCCTCAGCCAGTGGGAAAGTTTAGCTGAGCAATACTGAGTCCTTAACTGCTGAGCCATCTCTCCAGCTGCCTGGGAAAAGAGATTTTGTTGTTTTTGTTGTCGTTTTGTTTTTTAGGTTTTCGAGACAGGGTTTCTCTGTGTAGTCCTGGCTGTCCTGGAACTCACTCTGTAGACCAGGCTGGCCTCGAACTCAGAAATCCGCCTGTCTCTGCCTCCCAAGTGCTGGGATTAAAGGCGTGCCACCACCGCCTGGCCTGTTTTGTGTCTTGACCTGCACTTACCTCACAGGTCTACCTGCTGCCTCCGTGCCAAAGCTCACCAAGTCCTTGCCGTTATCCTGCCCTACTCCATAGCTTCCACTACCGCCCACCTGGGGCCTTAATCACCCAGCAAATATCTGGCTGCTCATTGGGACTTGTCTATTTGTTTGTGACCAGGTCTCATGTAGCCCAGGCTGGCCTTGAACTTGCTACATAGCGGAGGACGATCTTGAACTCCGGATCCTCCTGCTTCCGACATCCCAAGGGCTAAGATCACAGACATGGCATCACCACATTTGGTTTTTTTGGGTGCTGGGGGTCAAACCTGGGGCTTCATTTATGGTAGGCCAAGCAGTCTGCCGGCTGCACCACCTTCCTGCTGCATGGGTAACCACTGGGTGTTCATGTACCGTGTTTATTCTGGTCAAGACACCAGGAAGAAGGCAGGCCAGGGTAGCCAGCTGAGCCGGGTTACCTGATTTCGTTTTGGTCAAGTATGTGTCTGGGAGAAACATCATGGCCCAGATCTGTAATCCTACTACTAGGGAAACGGAGGCAGAAAGATGGGACTTGGAGGCCAGCTCTGTGGATAGAGACTCAAGAAAACCCAGAGTAAGAGGGGACCCAACAAAGGATACAGGGGAGAGCCTTCCTGAGTCCTTACTCTAACCTTCAGGACCGGGCAGGTCAGGGTTTGGGGTTTTCATGGGAGGAAGTATTAAATGATTGTAATTTTTAAACTGTTTCAGTTTTCTCTCTTCTGTATGCAGCCTCCTCCCTCTCTCCCTCTCTCTCTCTCTCTCTCTCTCTCTCTCTCTCTGGTATTGTGTGTGTGTGGGGGTGTGTGTGTGCTTGCTATGGCTTATGTGTTGAGGTCAGAGAACAACTTTGTATCATTGGCCCTGTCCATCCACCTTTCTGTGGGTTCTAGGAATCCGACCGGGGTAGGGGAGTGGGGGTAGGGGTCATCAGACTTTGTAGCAAGTGCCTTTCCCTGCTCAGCCACCTCACTAGCTCCCGCCTTGTTTTTGTTTTTGTCTTTTTGTTTGTTTGTTTGTTTGTTTTTGTTTTTTGTTTTGTTTTGTTTTGTTTTTTTGGTTTTGGGTTTTTTGAGACGGGGTTTCTCTGTGTAGCCCTGGCTGTCCTGGATCTCACTCTGTAGACCTCGAACTCAGAGAACCACCTGCCTCTGCCTCCTGAGTGCTGAGATTATAAGTGTGTGCCACCACCAGTGCCCAGCTTGGTCAGCTTTTTTTTTTAACACTACTCAGACTGCAGCGGATTCTGTCTGTGTATTGTGCTACTACGGAGGACAGAGGCGGGAGCGAACAAGTCTTGGGCCTCTGTAGAAGAAAAGGAATGCAAACTCCCGTTGAGAAGAGAAGGACACTGGCGAGACCGTTAGATCTCTGATACAGCCACCCTAGGGAGAAGGCGTGAACGGGTTCTTTATAGCAGTGAGCCAAGCCACAGGGAGGAAAGAGACGGCCCAACAGCGTGGCCTTCTAGACATGAGCAGAGCTGTCTGAGTAAGGTAGTGATGGAGCACTCTGTCATGGGCATACAGGCAGAGGCAATGGGGGAATGTCTCCTCAGGTCCCTGCATGAAAATATGGCTGTGGCTCCTGTCAGGACATGAATAGTAGACAGGAAACCGGAGGAATGAGGGAGGGTTTCCCTGACAGAGGCAGCACCTGAGGGAGGGGACAGAAGTACGGGCAAACAGAGAGTGGCTTGCAGGGGCAGAAAGATATTCATAGGGACTGTGTAGACTCTGGAATGAGAAGAGAAGGAAGCTAAAAGATACTAGCGAGAAGCCCTGGAGGAGAAGGCAGTGATGGCTGACATTTATTTATTTATTTATTTTATTGATTTTTTTGTGTGTTTTTTTTTTTTTTTGTGGCAGGGTTTCTCTGTTGTAGTCCTGGCTGTCCTAGAAGTTCCTCTGTAGACCAACTCATAGAGATCTGTCTGCCTCTGCCACCCAAATGCTGGGAATAAAGGCACAGGCCACCACTCCCCCGCTGATGGCTAGTTTTACTTGTCAACCTGACACAACCTCGGAAGAGACTCGATCTTCAGATTGTTTACATTGGCCTGGCCCAATGGCAATGTCTGTGTGGGGGCTGTGTTAAGTTTATATGGGAGAACCCAGTCCACTGTGGGTGGTGCCGTTCCTTAGGTCCTCAACTGAATAAGGGGCGGATGGTTGTGAGCCACCGTGTGGGTCCTGAGAACTGAGCTCAGGCCCTCTGCAAGAGCAGCATGTGCTTTTAACCATGGAGCCATCTCTCCAGCCCTTCTCTTTGCCCTTTCCTGGATGCGACGTGACTGGATCTCTCAAGCTCCTGGCACTGTGACTTTGCAACCTGGAATGGCGAACTAAAAGAAGCCCTTTCTCCGCAGAGGGGCCTGTTCTCAGGACATTCGTCACAGTAGTTTGAGAGGAAATTAAGAGAGCGGAAGAAGGACTCGGGAAAGATGAGTCCTATGGGCTTTGTCCTCAGGGTACTTGAGGACCATGATGGGTTTTTACCACAATGGGGAGCTCTGACCCACACCTTCCAGTTGGCTTTGGGGCCACTCTGAATGACACTTTCAGAGTCTCCCCTGAATGGTTCCTTCCCAACTTTGCCCTTGTGGATGAGGCCTGGCTATTTCCAATGCCAGTCTCCAATGTAGTCCAGCCCTAGGGAGGTGGCGGGAATAGTTGGACAGATTCTAGAGAGGTCAAGTGCCTGTGTGAGGGATGGCAAAGTGAGGTACAGAGAGATACCAGCCCAATGCTCCAAGAGTGGAGCAGGGGGCTCAGCAAGGCTGGCACATGGGTTCTAAGGTATTCATGCATTCTAGGCCCTCTACCAACTGAGCTTTATTTTTAAATGCAATATTTTTTTATTTTTTTTATTTTATTATTATTATTATTATTATTATTATTATTATTATTTTTTTAATATATATGTATGCCTTTGAGAGGGTATGTGTACTTGAATGAAATGCTGGCAGAGTCCAGCAGAGGGTGCCAGATCCCCTGGAGCTGGAGTTAACCGTGGTTGTGAGTTGCCTGTTGTGGGTGCTGGGAACCAAAACTCTGATCCTTTATAAAAGCAATGTGAGCTCTTACCTGAGGGGCCAACTCTCTGGCGCCTTGTTAACCTTTGGATACAGCATCTCATGTAGCCCAGGCTAGCCCTGAACTCCCCAGATAGCTAAGGATGGCCTTGACTCCTTATCCTCTTGCTTTAGCCTCTGGAGTACTGTTGGGATTGCAGGCCCGTGCTAGCCTGCCCAGCTTTGGACATTCCCAGATGAGGGAACTGGAAATGGGTATGGTGGAAAAATGGCTATAATTCTAAGGGCCCAGGGGATGGCGGCAGAAGGATCAGGAGTTCAAGGCCATCCTCAGTTTCACACTGAGTTGGTGGCTATCTTGGGCTAAATGAGACCTTGTCTCAAAAGTAAAAATAAAGGAACAGGCAAGATGGCTCAGTGAGTAAAGGGGCTTGCTGCTAAGCCTAGTGACCTGAGTCCAATCCGCAGGACCCATATGATGGAAGGAGAGAACCAACTCCTACACTTTGAGCTCTGACCTACTTGTGCATGGTGTCTGCATGCCTTCCTGTGTACACCACAATTGTATGTAATATTTCTTGACTTAAAAATGTTAAGTAATGCCGGGCGGTGGTGGTGCATGCCTTTAATCCCAGCACTTGGGAGGCAGAGGCAAGCAGATTTCTGAGTTCGAGGCCAGCCTGGTCTACAGAGTGAGTTCCAGGACAGCCAGGGCTACGCAGAGAAACCCTGTCTGGAAAAAACAAAAAAAGAAAAAAAGAAAAAAAAGAAAAAAAAGAAAAAAAAAGTTAAATAACTAAGAAAAAAAAATCAAAGGCGATAGAATGGTCTCCTTCCACCTCCATAAGTACCCCCATCCTTTTCCGGGTTTCCAGAGCTTGCAGGAGGCTGAGTGGCAGGAGCCCCAATTCCACTGCTCAGGACCTGGCTAGCAGCCTGGTGATAGGGAACACACACTTGCAGGGTGTGCCATGCTTCAACCCAGGAGTGCCCTATGCGACTCAACTCAGGGTCCAGGAATGGCCTCTAAGTGTGCCGATATTCCTTGTTTGTAGAATGGGGGAGGGATGGCCACCTGGTGGAGTCCGCAGGCGCTGGGGAGAAGGAGCAGAGTGGGGGTTTATTTTAGCTGCCCGGGGGAGGAGGTGTGATCTGGGTAAGGGAGCTACCTCCAGAGAAGCTTCTAGCCGCTCCCTCCTGTATTCAGTGGGTCCTGCTTTGACTATGTAATGGGGCCCAAGAAGACGCCTGTGTCTTGCTCTAAGTCCTCTGCCCCTACGGTCAGTTACCACTATCCCCACATGACAGAAGAGCATCAGTCTTAGAGCGTGGTGTGTCCCCGAGCCGGGCTTTCTCAACCTCTCCACCTGAGTCATGTTGAGAGAGCAGGCAGTACTCTCTGTAGTGAGCAGTGAGCCATGGCTGAGCCCTGAGCTCGGACCTGTAGGTGATAGGTCGAGTCCTAGGGTCACGCCGGTGTACCTTGGCTATGGGCAGAACATTGGACTGGGCTCATAACCCTGGCTGACTCCAGGTATGTTGGATAGGAAGACCACGGCCAGGGTTTGGGAGGTTACTCGGCAGTTAAAATGCTTGCTGCAGAAGCAAGAGAACCCGAGTTCTGATCCCCGGAACCCATGCCGTGGGAGTGTGGCAGGCCACCTGTCAATCCAGCCTCAGAAGGAAGAGACAGAGCATCCTGTGGGCAAGTTGGCTAGCAAGGCTAGCCACATCTAATCAGCAAGCTCTGGGTTTGATTGAGAGGCCCTGCCTCAATTAATAAGGTGGATGGGCAACGGAGGACATCAACTTTAGGCCCTCACCTGCCTGTGCACCTACACATATATAAATATGCATACACATATGGACATCATGCACAGATATACATGTGCGAGCACACACACGTATGAAAATGGAGAAGCAAAAGAAAATAACTGTGGCCAGAAGACAGAAGCCGAGTCTAATTATTCCCAAGCTGCTGATTGGTGGTTTTTGTATGGCTGCATTTGGGACATTGGGACCAACAGGTCTTGGAAACACTGAGCTCCATTTTAATTGAGGAGCAGGCATGGTGGCATACACCCACAGTGCCAGCACTCGAGAGGCTGAGGTGAGGTCAGGAGTCTAATCGTAGCCTGGGCTACAGAGTGAGCCACTGTCTAAAAACAGAACAAAACGAAGACCATTGTCTCTGGAGAGTAGGTAGTCCTGGCTTGGTAGGGAGCCCGTGAGGCAGAATTTGGAGACCCCAGTGGGGCTCAAGGCTCAGTTAACTCAGACAGCAACCTATTACTGGCTGACTTCAGTTTTAGGGACCACTGGCATGGTAACCAAGTTTCCTAACTACTGGAAGGGGACATGACGTGTTATGGCATGTGGGAGCCAGGTTGTCTGTCCCAGTCTCTGCCCAGAGACTCCCAAGAAGAAGATAAATGGCCAGAGAGCCCCCATTGAGCTACACGTGAAGATGTCCCATAGTTTGGGAATCTCGGAAGGCCCACGAATATCCACTCACATGCGTTCAACCCTGTTCAGGCCAAGGACAGCGATGACGATGATGATGTCACTGTCACTGTGGACCGAGACCGCTTCATGGAT
The DNA here is from genome assembly GCA_019843815.1 of Montemys delectorum. Lineage (NCBI taxonomy): Eukaryota > Metazoa > Chordata > Mammalia > Rodentia > Muridae > Montemys > Montemys delectorum. The sequence goes on from JADRCD010222749.1 coordinate 39,039, forward strand.
GAGTTCTTCGAACAGGTAGGAACCGGGCTCCTCAATGTCCCCTCTTGTACCTACCATTCTCATACTCACACAGGACTCTCAGGCACCTAACCCCGGCTTGCCGTCATCCCTCACCCCTCCCGGGTGGGGGCGCTCCAGGGTGTGCCAATTTGAGGGTGAATAGGCCACTGCTTAACAGAGTCCATGCTTGGCACTGTCCGGGAGCTGTCCCCAGTCCCCAGTGCTGGCCCATCTTTCCTCTGATTTCCTACTCTGTTTTCCTCTAATCCCTCTGACCTGGGTCTCCAGGTGGAAGAGATCCGGGGCTTTATTGACAAGATTGCTGAAAATGTGGAGGAGGTGAAGCGGAAACACAGCGCCATCCTGGCCTCCCCGAACCCCGATGAGAGTAAGCGAGAAGACAGGGTCCGCACCCTGGGGTGTGATGGGCAGAGGGGTGTTTGACCTACATGTGTAGAAGACAGGGTTCCTTGCACTGACAGGGCTGAAGTTAAGGAAGTCAGTGCCCACTGCCACCCTTAGACATTGACCTGCTGTGAAGATTGGCTGTGGCCAGGGATGGCTGGACATATCTGTGATCCCAGCAGGCGGTGGTTGAAGGATTCCCCCCATCCCCCTCAAAAAAAAAAATGGTTCAAGGTCTTCCTCAGCTCCAAAGAGAGTTCCAGGCCAGCCCCACCCTCCGCAGCTACCCGGCTTTTCCCTAAGGGCACAAGCAGCTCCCCTGGAACGCTAGGAAGGAGGTTCCCATGAATAGTTGGGAAGGTGGGTGGGTGGTTGGATGGATGGATGGACTGATGGAGGGAGGAAGAAAGCCGCCTGGTGAACGGGAGGCTGCTCAGCCCAGCCCCACCCTTCTGGACTCTCCAGGGAGCAGATGGCAACTCTGAGGTAGGCTCTGACCAGGCAGGCAGAGAGCTTCCTGTGAGATCTGGCACCCTGCCGCATGATAGCCCAGAGCCCTGCATTCTCAGGGCTCCAGGAAGTCAGTCACCTGTCTCCCTTCACACGGGCAGCCTGTGTGTGTCTAGGTCCCTCTCAGGCCTACACAGAGCCCCTTGACCTGGCTTCAACACTCCTGTTGAGACTCCGTGTGTGTGTGTGTGTGTGTGTGTGTGTGTGTGTGTGTGTGTGTGCGCGCACACGCGCGCGCGCATGTTCACTCGCGCAGATGTGAGTGTTCAGATATGTGTGCCCATAGGTGGGCTTCCAGGACCACAGAAAACTGTCAGGTGTCCTCTTTGCCCACCGTGCCATGTGTTTTGTTTGGATTTGTTGTTTGAGATACTGTCTCAACCGGGCAGGTGATGGTAGCCCATGCCTTTAATCCCAGAGCTCCCAGGGAGGCAGAGGCAAGTGGATCTCTGTGTGTTCAAGGTCAGCCTGGTATACAGAGCTGGACAGCCAGGGCTACAGAGAGAAACACTGTCTCAAAAACCCCAGAGGGAAAGAGGGAGGGAGGGGGAGATAGAGAGAGGGAGAGAGAGAAGGAAAGGGAGAGGGAGAGGGAGAGGGTCTGAGATTCATCATACAGACCAAGCTGGCCTCTCTTTGTTCTTTTATTATTATTTTTAGATTTATTTTATGTGCACAGCATGTATGCAGGCACCACATGTGTGCCTGGTATCCAGGGAGGTCAGAAAAAGGCATTATGTCTCCTGGGACTGAATGGAACTACCACGTGGGTGTCCGGAACCGAACTTGGGTCCTCTTAACCACTGAGCCATCTGTCCAGCCCCCGCCCCGCCTTTAAAAGTTACATCTATTTATTGTATTTGTCTGTGGTGCTGGGGGTGGGGTGTGCCCTGTGCACATTCAGAGGCCAACTTGAACTTTCAGTACTCGGTCTTCTCCGTCCACAACGTGGGTCCCAGGTATTGAACTCAGTTTCTCAGCCTTAGGGGCAAGCTCCTTTACCTACTGATCTAGCTTACTGTGTCCCTGGGCTGGTCTTGAACTCACTAAGCTGAGGATGACCTGGTGCTCCTGCACCCACTTCTTATGTGCTGGAATTACGGGCCCATGCCATCACACCTGTGCTGCTTTGTTCAGACAAGTGATTGTCATGTCAAGATGCACCAGGTTGCTGGAGCCCAGCCAAGATCCTCTGCCCTGGAGGGTTTCAACTGCAGGCCCACAGAGGCATTGACTGGCAAGTCCTCTGACTCGGGGACCTAGGCTAGCCAGCCACTCATACCTGCCTGCCCTCCATGTTCCCTGAAGCATGCTATCCTATCATTCCATGTCCGCTGGGAGGTCCCAACCTCCTGTGGCTCACATAAGACAAGAGAAGAAAGGGGGACCTTGTGTCTCCCTAATCTAGGATCCCTTACCCTCTGACCCAGAATAAGGTTCCCTCTGGCCCTTTGGTTCAATGTGTTTCAACCAAGAGCTAACATGGCAGCTGTATTTCATGTGCCCCTAGGAAGTCAGAATGGAGTGTTTGGGACCTAAGGAGACATCTAGGAGTGGGAGAGAGAGAGGGACCACCCAGGACCATGGAAAGGGAGTCCAGTCGCCTCACCTCATCTCTTTTCCTAAAGATGTGCCCACAATGGCAGGGATGACGTGTGTGTCTCTGTCTGTGGTTATCTAGGTCACTGTGTGTCCCTGTGTGGGCTGCGTAATATGGCAGTTTTGCTGTAAGAAGAGAGCAGTGAGCTTCGGATGTAGCTCAGTGGACTGGCTGTAGCTTGTGCATGATGTCCTGGGTTCAGTCTCCAGCAATACATAAGTGGGACATCGGTGGCACATGACCGTAGCCATTCTAGCATTTGAGGAGGTAGAGGCAAGGAGATTAGGAGTTCTAGGTCATCTTTGGCTACACAGCAAACTTCAGGATAGCCTGGGCTACATGAAATTATATCTGAAAGAAAGGGGGGGACGTGGGCAAGGGGACCCTTAGGCTGCTAGACATACACACTGGACCAGAACTACTCAACCTCCTTTCTCAGCATCCTTGTGTGGCCTGCAGAGTGGGCGTGGTACCCAGGAACTGAGCAGTGGTGCCAGGCTAAGATGTAGCCAGTCACCAAGGGGAGAGGGCATCCCATTGGGGCTGTGGGGCAGGGCAGAGCTAAGGAGGAATGTGGAAATTGGCAGTGGGTCGGGGGCTTTCCTAGATCAATGTGAGCTCTCCCTCCTCGGGGGCTGCCATCCGGCTGGGCTATTTTAGGTATGAGCAAAAAAGGCTGAGACTGCAAGAGCAGCTGGTGACCAAGTTTCCTTTTGTTCGTGGGAGGAAGGCTCCCGCCTCCGCTGAGCAGAGCCCTCTGCTCTGTCTCGCTCACATTCCACTTAGTAGGTGGCTCTCCAATCCTGATACACCACTACTGTCACCCCAGGCCCCGTCCTCAGTGGGTGCGGTAGGAAAGGGGTTGGCCAAGAGCCGGCTCCCAGTTTCTCCTGAAGAGAGGGTGATCCTGGTGGCTTCCTGGGAGAATGGCCGCTGAGACCTCAACCAGCCAGAGGTCACAGCTGTGGCTAGGACAAGGGCCACTGTCTTCCCTTAGCTCTGTTCACCTCTCATGACCCCCAGTGACCTGTCACCTCCATGGCTACAATCTTCCCCCCACCCTGGGGTATTATTTCTTTGAAACTGCTCTTCGGTTACCTCCCCTGCCCCCCCCAAACCAGGGCCCCCCCCCCCCCCCCCCCGTCTCAGCCACTCGGGGCAGCTAACCACCTAGGAAGGACAGCTTTGTGAGGAGGAGTTCAAGGTCAGCTGTTGCTTCCACGGGTAGTCAAGGTGGACTTCGATGCTTTCCGGCCTGGTGGGCGTCTGCTTCCCCTCGTGAGCCATCTGGTACCGCCAGGTGAACCGAGCCCATCCCACCCAGCACCCATTCAGTACACAGTCCTCAGCGAGGGCTGCCTGCAGCCCTTAAATTTAGCCCCATCTGTTATCTACAGGGGATGGGGGAGGCAGTGGACAAGGAGGAGGAGGAGGAGGAGGAGGAGGAGGAGGAGGAGGAGGAGGAGGGAGGGAGCTTCATGGAGCAGCAGGAGAGCGGATGAGGCTGTAGCTGTGGTGGCCTTGGCCTAGAATTGCAGTTGTAGACCAAGACGTAGTCAGGGAAGGAGGGAGAGATCACAAGGCTGCCCGGAGGCCTCCATCCCATTCCTACTGCTAGAGGCTGGGATCTACACCATGTCTTTTCCTCCCCCACCCCCACCCCCCACCTCATAGAGACCAAGGAGGAACTGGAGGAGCTCATGTCCGACATTAAGAAGACAGCGAACAAAGTTCGCTCCAAACTAAAAAGTAAGTCACCCTGGTGGCTGAGGATGTGGCTCCATTGGCACAGCGCTTGCCCAGCCCAAGGCCCCGAATTCAGTTCACAGAACCCCATAAGGAGGAGTGTGGAAATTAATACCTGTACTCTCAGAAAGTGGAGGTATGAGGATCAGGGCAGCCTAGGCTACATAGCTGGAGGACAGCCTGGGCTATAGGAGAATTATATAGAAATAATAAGATTAAAAATGTTGGGGTTTTTTTTTTTAAATTAAAAAAAGTCCACCCAAAGAGGATCCATGCATAGACCATATGTTGTCTCTGTTCACAGACAGACATGCATGCATGTCCAGTGGCCAGGGCTACTTAAGGGATATGGTCTACAGAGGGTAGACATCTGGTCCTCCCCACCTTCCAAAACTAGCCTGAGCTGCCAGACCCAGCACAGCAAGTACATCTGGGTACGCAGGTGTGTGTGTGTGCACGCCTATACACAAGCGTACACAGGTGCACACACCTCCCAGCTGTAAGGACAGCTGTTGGTCCTACCTCCATTATTATTTACAGTTTGCCTTCCACGTGACATTCCCCCCCTCCCGCTCCCATCCCTGGTGGTTGGGGAGGGGAGCCGAATCCTTGACTTATGGGTGGGGCCGATGCATGGAGGCAGGGTACTGCTCAGCGGGCCTCCTCCCCTCTCTCCTCCCCACCCCAGGCATTGAACAGAGCATCGAGCAGGAGGAAGGTCTGAACCGTTCATCAGCAGACCTGAGGATCAGGAAGACGCAGGTGCAGCTGGATGGCGAGGGTGGGCGGGCACTGGCGGCTCTGGGTCTTCTGCGGAGCCCAAATACCTACTGGTACCCCTGTATCCCCGCCCCGACTCCCAGCACTCCACGCTGTCCCGAAAGTTTGTGGAGGTCATGTCCGAGTACAACGCCACTCAGTCAGACTACCGAGAACGCTGCAAAGGGCGCATCCAGAGGCAGCTGGAGATCAGTGAGCTGGGGCAAGGGTCCCGGCTGGAAGGGAGGGGCCTGTGGCTGACGAAGCGGTGAACGGGGCTCATGGCTGGGGAGAAAAGTAGTGTGGGCTTGAGGGTTGGAGCCACGAGCAGGGAGGGGGCCTTGGGTTGTGGTTTGGTTTGAGCCAGGCGGTCGTACATCTGACCTGTGGCTAGGGATGTGACTCGTGTTAGAGAGGCGGTGCCATGAATAGAGTCTAGGTATGAGCTAGATAGAGTTGGGGTGGCTAGGACATCGAGGTGCACATGTGGCCTGGTGGGGGCGGGGGTGAGGCCATTGGTGAAGCCTGTGGCTAGAGATGGGGATGGGGTTATCAGTAAGCGTCTGGGGGCGGGGCTTATAGCTAGAGGTGTGGTTGAGGGTGGGGCTTCAGTTGGAAGCTAGAAGCTATTGAGCTCCCAGGAGAGGACGTGACTTAATGTGATCCCACCCACAGCCGGCCGGACTACGACCAGTGAGGAGTTGGAAGACATGCTGGAGAGTGGGAACCCTGCCATCTTTGCCTCTGGGGTAAGTGTGAAACACCCCCCTCCCCGCCCCCCCGTTACCAGGACCCATCAACCACGTCCCTCCACACTACAGCCGTGTGTGGGCCAAACCCAGGCTCAGGGTACTGTTTGGATACTGCACCCAAATGAGGCAGGTTTTAAAGAAAGCCTGAATCGAAAGTGAAGGGAGGGGACCAGACTGGGGGTCATGTAAGTGTCACTGGCAACGGTGAAATTCAAGACTTGTGTTCAGGTTAAGGTCAGGTAAAGGAGCTTGCTGCCAGGTGTGACGACCTGACTTGGATCCCAGGGACTCAAATGGTAGAAGAGAGAACAGCCAAGTTGTCTATACACACACCACACATACATACACTCGCACCACACACATAACACATGCACACATATACACATGCACATACACACATACACACACAGCATATGCACGTACACATACACACATGCACATATGCATACACACATGCACACACACCACATATACACTCATTACATATATACACATGCACACATATATACACATGCACACACACTACACATACATACACTCACCACACACACATAACACACGCACACATAGACACACCATACGCACATACACATACACACATTCACACATATACATGGACACACACACACACACACACACACACAAATACAATGCAATAAGGGAAAAGTATTGCTGCCAGTTCAGAGCCAGCCAGGGTACCAAGCAGGCGTGGCACAGCACACCTGTCATCCCAGCACTGGGTGGGTGGAGGGAGGGAGGGAGGGAGAGAGGGAGGGAGGGAGGGGAACGGAGTCTCTGCCATCCCTGGCTACACAGCTCATTGGAGGATGGGCTGGGCTGTATGCGACCCTACCTAAAAACAAACTGTGTGTACCTGTAATTCCAGCAGTGAGGGGGCAGACCCAGGCCAAAGCTGAGAGCTCACTGGCTGGACAGCCCAACCAAAAAGGTGAATTTCTGGTTCAACCGAAAACTGTCTTAGCGTGGCAGGGCTGACAAGGTGCCTAAGAAGGGAGAGGAACTACACCTGACAGCCCGAGTTCCATCCACAAGAGCTGCACGGTAGAAGGAGAGAGCTGGCTCCCTTCTCCCAGTTGTCCTCTGACTAGAAGCAAGCTGTAACGCCATACGCCCTACACGTGCAAATAAATGGAGACAGACGTAGAAACATTTTCCTGTGTGGTGACCTAGAGGGATAGAGGAGATACCTTCTTCTGGCCTCTGCAGTGTGCAAGTTGGTACATGCATACATACAGAGACACAAATAAAAAAAATTATTATTTTTTAATTCTAGAGTACCAGGGTTCAGTTCCCAGCACTCACATGGCAACTACAACTGTGCAACTCTAGTTCCAGGGGACTTGGCACACTCATATTCTCTCTCTCTCTCTCTCTCTCTCTCACACACACACACACAACACATACACACACACACAGACTGACATACACACAGACACACATACAGGGAAAACACAATGCATATAAAATAAAAATAAATAAATCTTAAAAAATAAATAATTAAATGTGTAGAACCCCTCCCAAAACAAAACAAACAAAAACAAAAAACGGGGCTCGAGAGATGGCTTAGCAGTTAAGAGCACTGACTGCTCTTCCAGAGGTCCTGAGTTCAAATCCCAGCAACCACATGGTGGCTCACGACCATCTGTAATGAGAGCTGATGCCCTCTTCTGTTGCGTCTGAAGATAGCTACAGTATACTCATATACATAAAATAAATAAAATCTTTAGGAAGGAAGGAAGGAAGGAAGGAAGGAAGGAAGAAAGAAAGAAAGAAAGAAAGAAAGAAAGAAAGAAAGAAAACCCTCAAAACAAGAGTGGGTTGTAGCATGATTCTTAAAGTTCTTGCCTGCCACTATGAAACCTGGGGCTCAATCCTCTCCTCTTTCTAAAACCCAGCATGGTTGCAGTCCTGTAATTTCAGCATTAAAGAGGTAAAGGCAGGAGGATCAGGAGTTGAAGCTTATTTTTGGCTATATAGCTTGTTACAGGCCAGCCTGGGATACATGAGATCCTGTCTCAAAACAACCAAATAAGGGCCAACAGGATGGCTCAGCAGGTAAAACCGCTTGCTGCTAAACCTAAGTACCTGGGTTCAATGCTCAGGACTCTCTTTGTGAAAGGAGAAAATTGACACCCGTCTGGCTTCCACATACATACTGTTGGACATGTTTGCATGAGCATACACACATACATGACAAGTAATGAGTACAATAATTTTTTTTGCAACAGGGTCTTGCTGTGTAGCCCTGGCTGTCCTGGAACTCTTTGTGTAGGCCTGAGTGGTGTGGAACTCCTAGAGATTGGCCTGCTTATGCCTCTCAAGGGCTGGAATTAAAGGTGTGCACCACCACGCCTGCCATAATAAAACACTCACTTGATGAGCACTCACTATGTGGGGGAGTGTCATCAGCTCCTTATTTCAAGCAGGAATTGAGTCACACAGAAACTAATTAGCAATGGTGCCAAACAGGAGGTTGGAAAGGCTGTGGCTGCTGCTTCTGGGAACCTCTACTCATCCCCGCTACCTCCCTCCTTGGCTCCTATTCTAGTTTAATTTCTTTTGCTGTGAAGGAAAAAAAAAAACCCCTACTAAAGGCAACTCAGGGGAGAGGGGTCATGTTTAGCTGACAAGATTGAAGCAGCTGGTCATATCGCAGTCAAAGCAGAGAGAGAATGAATGTTCACATGCCCGCTGCCCAGCTAGCTTTCTCTTTACGTAGTCCAGGATCTTCTGTGTAGGGTTGGTGCCACCCACAGTGGGCTGGGTCTTCTCACATCTGTTAGCATTGATAATTAAGACAGTCCTTCAGCCGGGTAGTGGTGGCACATGCCTTCAATCCCAGCACTTGGGAGTCAGAGGCAGGCGGATTTCTGAGTTCAAGGCCAGCCTGGTGTACAGAGTGAGTTCCAGGACAGCCAAGGCTACACAGAGAAACCCTGTCTTGAAAAACCAAAAAAAAAAAACCAGTCCTTCAGAGACATGTCCCTAGCTAAGCTGATTTAGATAAACCTCACTGAGATGAGACTCTCTTCCCAGGTGAGTCTAGATCATGTCAACTTGACAAAACTATCGAGCCTGGAGAAATGACTTGGTGGTTGAGAATCTTTGCTACTCTTCTGGAAAACATGAGTTTGGTTCCCAGCATCCATGTCTGATAACCACCTCATAACCACATGTAACTCCAGTTCCAGGGCCTCTGATGCTTCACAGGGGCTTCTGGCCTTCTCACGCATCACACTCATGTGTGTATACACAGACAAACACATACATATAGTGTTTGTTTTGGTTTTTGGTTTTTTGAGACAGGGTTTCTCTGTGTAGCCCTAGCAGTCTTGGAACTCACTCTGTAGACCAGACTGGCCTTGAACTCAGAAATCTACCTACCTCTGCCTCACGAGTGCTGGGATTAAAGGTGCGCGCCACCACTGCCTAGCACGTATGGATTTTTTTTTTAATTTTTTAATTAATTTTTATTCATACAAGTACTCTGTAACTGTCTTCAGACACCCTTGAAGAGGGCACTGGATCTCATTACAGATGGTTGTGAGCTACCATGTGGTTGCTGGGAATTGAACTCAGAACCTCTGGAAGAGCGTTCAGTGTTCTTAACTACTGAGCCATCTCTCTAGCCCCCTACGTATAGATTTAAAAAAAAAAAAAAAAAAAAAAACCGGCAGCCTCCCTCCCAGTCCAGCCCTTCTCCTCAGCACCAGGGTCCCTCTGCTCTACCCTCTAGATCATCGTGGACTCCAGCATCTCAAAGCAGGCCCTCAGTGAGATCGAGACCAGACACAGTGAGATCATCAAGCTGGAGAACAGCATCCGGGAGCTGCACGATATGTTCATGGACATGGCCATGCTGGTGGAGAGCCAGGTGAGTACCCTCGTCCCGGAGGTTGGCCTCTGGCCCCCAGCAGCATCCAGGGCCACACTAAACCCTTCCTTTTCCACCCAACACGCTGCCCTGCCCGGGAGGGACAGAGTATCTTCAGGTAACCATACCCTGTTGTAAGGGCCCTCCAGGGATCCCGTTGCATGGCTCTGCTTGGTTCCCTAGGCCCTGCATGGTCCCACCCCTCACCCTAGCCCTGTCCTGGCTTCGTGAACTATATCAAGGGCCATGGTAGACTGGTTGCATTGCTAGGAACAGAAGGCATAGCAGTGAACTGGGCAGCTGAGTGGTACTTACAGGAGTAAATGGCTATCGGGTGGGAAAGGGTAGCACAGCCTGTGATAGAACAGATGGATTATTCCTTCGTGCTGGGAGCTCAGGAGAGTCCTAGGTAGGTGTGTTCAACATATAGCCTAAAAGTTGAGGTTGTGTATGTCTGTGTGTGTGCACACATGCTTGCGTGCTCGTGTACGTGTGTGCACCCCACTTTGTATTTTTGAGACAGAGTCTCCTATTGAATCTGGAGTTTACCACATCAGCTATACTGGCTGGCCAGTAAGCCCCAGGTCCTCCTGTTTCCAGCTTCCAGAAGTGGGGTTACAGGCACGTGCCACCATGCCAGGGTGCTGAGGATTAAAACCGAGGTGCCTGTCAACTGAGCCGTCCCAGCCCCATTACCTGACTTGATTGCAAGTTTATTTTCTGTCTTTCTAGTTTTTTTTTTTTTTTTTTTTAAATTTTGAGACCGTATCTTGCTATATAGACCAAGTTGGCCTTGAACTCATAGAGGTACGATTGCTGCTGCCTCCCACGTGCTGGGATGGAAGGCTGTGCCCATGGCGTAGCATATATTCATTCAGGACTTGGTCTACTCAAGGCTTCCTTTGCCCCAACAGACACACTTGTTTGGGGGTAAGGGACCAGCTAGGAGGGGCTCGCAGGAGCAGTGAGGAGTGGCACCCAGCTGAGGGACCAGCAGTACCCAGAGCTCAGCAAGAGGCTAAGCTTGAGGAGAAAAGAGGACTGTGGGACCTGGGGAGTGGTCAGGGCCAACCCAAAGTTGGAGATAGATGAGGCGGTAACTAGAAGTGTTGGTTATAAGAATGAGATTATTTAGCCGGGCAGTGGTGACGCACGCCTTTAATCCCAGCACTTGGGAGGCAGAGGCAGGCGGATTTCTGAGTTCGAGGCCAGCCTGGTCTACAGAGTGAGTTCCAGGACAGCCAAGGCTACACAGAGAAACCCTGTCTTGAAAAACCAAAAAAAAAAAAAAAAAAAAAAAAAAAAAGAATGAAATTATTCATTTATTTATTTGGCTCTTTTTGGATGTGTTTTGTTTTGGAGACGGGTCTCATATATGCCATGCTAGCCTCCAACTTACGGTAGCTTAAGAGGACCTTGAATTTTCGGGTTTGTTATAATTTATGAGTTTTTTTTTTT
>JADRCD010222750.1:0-18008 GCA_019843815.1 Montemys delectorum
TTCACAGGGTTTTGGTGCACCCTGGGTTGCCACTGTTGTTGACAGGTAATAAATACTAATTTGGAGAGGGTTGGAAGAAATGCCCATGGGACCTGAGATGCCTTCCTTTTTCCCCTAAAGCTGAGTCCTCGTGACAGACCCAGAAGATGGGTGGAAAAGCTGCCACAGCCTGTAGAGCCTGATACGACTCTTTCTTTGTGTGATCGTGTTTGCGTTGGTGTGTGTCTTATGGGCATATGTGCATATTCACATGTGTGCACACATAGCAGGGAGTAGAGCTTAGATGCTGATGTCAGTCATATTTCTCAGTCACTCTCTACCTTATTTATTTATTTATTTATTTATTTATTTATTTATTGGTTTTTAGAGACAGGGTTTCTCTGTGTAGCCCTGGCTGTCCTGGAACTCACTCTGTATGTAGATCAGGCTGGCCTCGAACTCAGAAATCTGCCTGCCTCTGCCTCCCAAGTGCTGGGATTAAAGGTGTGTGCCACCACCACTACCTGGCTACTTCATTTATTTAATGTGTATGAAAGTTTTTCCTACATGTGTATATGAGTGTGTGTGTATGCGTGTACGTACGTGTGTGTGTGTGTGTGTGTGTGTGTGTGTGTGTGTATGTGTGTGTGTGCCATGTGCAATGCCTGGTGACTGCAGAAGTCAGAGACAGTGCATATTGCCTGGAACTATAGCTGTAGATGATTGTGAGCTACCATGTGGTGCTGGAAATCAAACCCAAGGCCCTTTAAGAGTAACTAATGCTCTTAACCAGTGAGCCTAACTAGCCCCTCCACCTTACTTTTTTTGGACAGGGGCTCCTATTGAATCTGGAGCTGGTCAATTCAGCTAGACAGGCTGGGCAGTGAGTTCCAGGGATCCACCTGCCTTTCTGCTCCTTTCTCTCAGTTCTGGAGTTACAGCCGCAGTGCCAAGTTTTTAATGTAAGTGCTGGGAATTTGAATTCAGGTTCTCAGGCTCGAGAAGCAAAGACTTTACCAACTGAGTGATCTTCCCAGCCAAGCATATAACTACTTCTAGAGACTGAGTAGGGATTTTAGATTTCTAAGGCATCTGGAGAGCTGAATATTGTAACACACACACACACACACACACACACACACACACACACTCACACGCATGCTTAGTTCACCATCTCTAGAGAAGCTGGGAGCCAGAATGCCCATTCCCTGATGTAATGTCCAACTACAGTCTCAGGCAACAGCAGCCTTTGCCTGCCTTGCTAACTTTTTACCAGCTTCCCACTCATCCTAAGGAGAAATGAGGACCAAGAACACAGTAACATGAGCCCCAATTAGCATAATATAAAAACAACTTAGTCATGTTTTCCATGGGCTTTTCCAACCCCAAAACTCAAAGCATAAAGCAGGCAGAAAGAGATAAAAATACACACGTGGAACTATAAATAGATGCATACTGTCTCAAAACGCAATGCCAAGTTCTGTAGCACAAATGAGCAGCCTGTCTCTAGGAAACCCTGTCAGGTGGAGCAATCTGAAGGTTTTTTTTTTTCCCCCTTTCAGACTATAGTGTGAGAATCCACAGGAAGGGAAGGCCCCGCCCCATGGCTCGGCATGGAAGGGGTTAAGTCCTCAGTCATCCTATTCTGAAGTGATTTACGATGATGTGTAGAGTTTCAAAACTTTTCCCAGCCCAAGCACAACCCTCTCCTCCCTCGCCAGGTTCACAGACTGGACGCTCCATGTACTGAAAGGGGAAGGGAGGCGTGTTCTGCTGATCTGTTAAATTCTTAGTGAAGCTTTCTTGATTTCCAGTGGCTGCTGTTGTTTGAGTTTGGTTTGGAGCAAACCTGAAGTAGCCCTGACATTTCTGGGATGGAATCCAGATGAGGAAGAAATAGAAGGGGGGTGGGGGAGGAGAAGAGAAGGTGGGGAGGAATAAAGGGAGGAGAGACGGAAGGGAAGGGGAAAATTGTCCCTTTTCACGTTGTTCAGGCTCCTCTGTCTTCCCTCAGCCTGGAAAACATATTAATCCCAGTGTTTTTTGCGCTTGGAAACAAAGGGACTCAGCCAGACTGCGGGAGGGGAAGGGTGATAAGAAGTTCTGGGAATGCCACAGAAGGGAAGAGCGAGAATCAGAAATCACTAGGACTTCACTTTTAGGAAAATCCCTGTGGCAGCCAAGGACCAGCACACACAGACCCAGGAGAAACTGCAGACAAATGGAGATACAAGCAGTCCCAAGGACAGCAACATTCACCTCATCCCACTGGACCAGAAGGTAAAAGACACAGCCAGAAAAAGGAATCAGCCCAGGCTGGGCTTCCCCGGGGTGGCTTTGCCTAACAGGAGCTGCAGCTCCCCCTCCACAAGGAGACGAGGAGACAGAGGGCTGGAAGAAAAAGATCTCACCTAGGAAACTGTCCTTGGGACCAGCCTTCCAGTTTCTCTGGAAAAGCCTCCGCATGCCATCTCCATGAACCACGGTGTAAGTGTGCACACTTTGCTCTCTGCTGTTTGTTTCCTTGTTGCTTGTTTAAAGAAATGAAGTGTGAATGTGCTCATAATTAGAATGCTCAGTTTACACAGTCTCTAGTGCATCCGGAGCACAGCTGAGGCAGAACAAGCCCGCCTCACGCCTGCCGCCTGGGAAGCAAAGCTGGATTCCCTGCTCAGTGACTGACTCTGCTAAGCACTGACAGTCACAGCAGCTTGAGAGAAGCTCTCACTGTTTTCTCTTCTCCGCTTGCCCTCCTTTTTCCTTCTTTAACTACCTCCTGCCCTTCTCCTTGGCCACGATAAGAGAAAGAGATAATGCTCAGCTCTGTTTGCAATTAATGATTTTTTTTCCCTTTTCTTTTTCCTCCCTTCTTCTTTTCTTTTCTTTTCTTTTCTTTTTGTATTATGTCCCTTCTGCGTCCCCAAGTGGATAATACAATGATGTGGAAAATGGGACCCCACTTCACCACACTCTTGGCCATGTGGCTGGTGTGTGGATCAGCATCTCATTCTCCTGCCTTGGATAGCGATGGCCACACAGGACAGAAAGCACCTTTGGCTTCTCCAATCAGCAGTAGGTCAGCTCGATATCTGAGGCACTCTGGGAGGTCTGGTGGAGCTGAGAAGTCCACTCAGGAAGAACCAAACCCTCAGCCTTTCCAAAGGAGGAAGAGTGTACCAGTGCTGAGATTAGCTCGCCCGACCGTGAGACCACCCCCCTCAGGTATCAATGGCGTCCCAGTCAGACCTGAGTTGAGACCTCTAGCTAGGAGCTCTGCAGGTGAGATGGTCCGAGATGAGGGGTCCTCTGCTCGGACAAGAATGTTGCGATTCCCCTCTGGATCCAGCTCTCCCAATATCCTGGCCAGCTTTGCAGGAAAGAACAGGGTGTGGGTCATCTCAACCCCTCATGCCTCAGAGGGCTATTACCGCCTCATGATGAGCCTCCTGAAGGACGATGTGTATTGTGAGCTGGCAGAAAGGCACATCCAACAGATCGTGCTGTTCCACCAAGCAGGTGAGGAAGGGGGCAAGGTACGGAGGATCACCAATGAGGGGCAGATCCTGGAGCAGCCTCTGGATCCTAATCTCATCCCGAAGCTGATGAGTTTCCTGAAACTGGAGAAGGGCAAGTTTAGCATGGTGCTGTTAAAGAAGACTCTGCAGGTGGAAGAGCGCTACCCTTACCCGGTTAGGCTGGAAGCCATGTATGAGGTCATTGATCAAGGCCCCATTCGCAGGATCGAGAAAATCAGGCAAAAGGGTTTTGTCCAAAAGTGTAAGGCCTCGGGCATAGAGGGCCACGTGGTCCAGGAAGGGAACAATGGCAGTGGAGAAGCAGGAGGTACAGGCCTGGGCAGTGAGAAGAGGAAAGAGGACGCAAGGAGAACACAAGTCCACTCCACCAGAGAGCCTCCGAGAAAGCAGGCCACCAGCAAGGCAGCCATTCCTCAACCTCCCCCAACTCCAAGGGCCACCACCCTTCCTCCTGCTCCAGTCACGACAGCTACTCGGGCCACATCCCGGGTGGTGACAATAGCCGCAAGACCTACAACCACCACTGCCTATCCAGCTACCCAGAGGCCCTGGACATCCCGGCTGCATCCCTTCTCAGTCTCCCACAGGCCCCCTGCAACAGCTGAGGTGACCACTGCCAGGGTCCCCGCTGTCTCAGAGCAGCTATACCCTCTACCTAGGAAGGAGCAACAGAGAGAGAAGCCCCAGGCCACCAGGAGGCCCAGCAAAGCCACCAACTATGGAAGCTTCACAGCCACCCCACCTACCATCCCCTGGGAGGGCAGCACAAGAGTTGTGGGCACAAGCCGTTTCCGGGACAACCGGACAGACAAACGAGAACATGGCCATCAGGACCCAAATGTGGTGCCAGGTCCTCACAAGCCAGTAAAGGGGAAGCTGCCCAAAAAGAAGGACAAAATTCTCAGCAATGAATATGAAGCTAAGTACGACCTCAGCCGGCCCACCACCTCTCAGGGGGAGGAGGAGCAGCGGCAGGTGGATACCATTCCCTCCCAGAATGCCAAGGAGTCGAAAAAGCACGAAAAGCTCGAGAAACCCGAGAAGGAGAAGAAAAAGAAAGGGAAGAGTGCAAAACAAGACAAGTTACTCAAGAGTGAAAAGCAAGCGAGGAAAGCTGAGAAAAAGAGCAAACAGGAGAAAGAAAAGACTAAGAAGAAAAAGGCAGGCAAGACAGAGCAGGATGACTATCAGAAGCCCACCGCAAAACATCTCACTCCAATTCCCAAGAAGTCAGTGGCCGACCTGTTGGGGTCTTTCGAAGGCAAACGAAGGCTCCTGGTAAGTAGCCTGTTTGGCATTTGTCCTCTGTGTTTTGAGTTGGAGGCATTGACATGTTGGTTGTGTCTGTGAAATCACTTCTTGGACAACAAACTGAGGCTGAGTCTGCTCCGTATTCAAGAAGGTTGGGGGCCGGGTATGGTGGCTCATGCCTTTGATACTAGCTCTTGGGAGGCAGAGGTAGATGGATTTCTGTAAATTCAAGGTCAGTCTGGCCTACGTAGTGAGTTGGTGGTTGTGAAACTCAGGGACACTCTCATGTGGGCAGGTATCTTTTCTCTAGGAAGGCTGCCTCCTCCGTTACTGTCCCAATTATTAGAAAGTGCAGACAGAATCCTAGGGTGACACTGGATTGAGTTACTTGCTCTAGTCCCCCAGATTTGTGTGAATTTGGAGTCAGCTGTCAGTTTCTTCTGACGTTGTATTGGCAATGGGTGTGTGTGCCCAGGTTGGGAAAAGGAGATACTCAATCCTCAGTTCTGTTTTGCCTGGTGTTGTGAGAGCCACTAATGAGTGTGTACATTCATCTCAGAAACCTTCCTTTTGGGCATTCCTTGCCACTGTGTATTAAATAGTAAAAGGATCTAGATAAATAGAATGAGGGTTTTAGGCAGGAATAAGCCAATCCTAAAATGGAAGGTCTTTCTTCATCGAAGAAAGACGCATGGCTTCTCTGTTTATGACTCCGTCTGCATGTACCCAGAACTCCAAGATTTCTACCCTGACCTTGGCTTCTTAACACCATGATATTTGCCCAGGCTGCCAAGGAAAAGCTTAATATGGTGCTCAAAATACATAACAAAGGATCAGCAAGTTCATATTGGGTTGGGCTTTTCTTAGATATTGGTTGAAGGAGCCATGCCAGGCCAATGGGACCACACCCATTCTTCTGAACACAGGAGCTGATGCTTGGCCTGGATCCATCCTTAGTAAGCCAGACAGGCACTCTTTTCTACGGTGTTTCTCAAAAGTCTTTTTGGTTTGTCCAATGTGGCCTAAAACTGGATTAATGATCAAGTAGAGAGACTCTGGTGATTAGGTATCTTCAGTGGCTTCAAAAATTTTAAATGCAATTTGAAATGTTAACCAGGACAGATGCTTTTGTGGAATTTGTTCTGGGTGGACTATGTCCTGAATTTTCTTTTTAATTTCCATCAATAGTGGTGTTAGAGATTAGAATAAAACCTAAATTCATTCTGTCCCTGTCTCTGTCTCTGTCTCTGTCTCTCTCTGTCTCTCTCTGTGTGTGTGTGTGTGTGTGTGTGTGTGTGTGTGTATGAGAGAGAGAGAGAGAGAGAGAGAGAGAGAGAGAGAGAGAGAGAGAAAAGAAAAGAGACTCCTTTTGACACTTTCTGTAGGTTATGGCATTTTAACCCAAATTTTTCAAGTGATTGTACAAATTTAGGCTATCATCTGATAGGTTATTTGTTAAAGACATCAACAGCCACTTGTATATACCCAGAATCTATAAACCAAAATGCAAATGTTCCAGTTAGTGACACAAGAATCACTGATTTCAAAGTAGAACTCTAGCAGGTTCCTGAATGTTTGTCTGTGATCCATGGAGCCAAGTTGCTCTCTTGGGGGCGTGGGAAAGCATTAACACTTGGGCTGTTTTGCTCTCTGAGTACCTGGGACTTTGCCCAGCCCACTAGAGCACTCTCACACCCAATTCTGTCCATTTGGCCAACAATGCAGGCAGAGTGTGCCTCATAGCTAGATTTTTAAATAGAAAGAAGTAATCAAGGGTAAAATGTCAGGATTGTAATTGTGCACCCACCTGACAAATACCCTCTTTGCCCTAAACAGCTAAGTCAAAAGAAGGGGTCTTCATACTCCACCCCTGATGTTAGTTGTGCCTTCGATTTCTTTTGCGCGTTCTCTGCTCTCTCTGTTAGAGATCGGAATGCCCAGCTGGGACTTCTCTGCTTTTAACAGAGATCCCTGGTCATAAATTGTTATCAAATAAAACTCAGAGGACAGCTTCTGCTGATGTCAGAGGAGGCAAAACAGAAACCAGATGGGATTGCCTCTGCCTACGTTGGCTCTTTGGAGCTAGCCAGAGAATCAGACTTGTTATTAGAAAGAAAATCCCAGCAGGATAAGGCTCAGTCTGCCAGGCTTGTGTGTGATCAGCCGATCATATCACTGGTGTGTTTTCTGAAGCGCTAATGGTGTAGGAGGGCAGAATGAAGTAGGAAAGGCAGACGGAACTACTGCAATATCAAAACAATGATTCTGGGTGAAAGGCATCCCTGGGGCATTAATCCCTTCCAACTCACTTTTTCCATCCGACTCTCAGGAAGTGCAGTAAAGTCAATTAGCATTCATTAAGGCTTAACAGCTGTTGAAGTATGGCAGAGACCCTTTACTTCTAGCGTCAGCTTGCTGTGCTCCATTTAAAGTGGGGTTGCATTCCAAGAAATGGTGTGCGCTTTCTTCCTCATTTCTTCAGCTTTTTAGTAACCAGATCCCTGACTCAAATTTTATCGTAAAACCCCTGGTGCTTTGTACTCATCCATACTGTTCTTTAGATGCAAAAACATCCCATAGCTGCTAGTTAACCAATTACTTAGGGAAACCCCAGCAGCAACTGTGTAAGGTGTGGTGAAGCAAATGGCTTCTTCGAGGGCCTCCACGTGTATTGCAGATAGATCCAGGTGTCCTGCTTTTAGGCCAGAGCTCAATCCCTTAAAGCCACCTGCATTTTAGTTTATTAAAAAGAACAGACTCCGCAGCTGAGACCTCTGTTGAAATTGCATGGTTTAGTTCGCTCAGCTCCTACAAGGCTTGACTTACTCACTTTCCTAGGTGAGAAAGCAGACTCTTGACTTCCCAGGCAGTTGGTGAAGAACAGTTGACTGGATTCACTTTCCTATTCCTTCAGACAGCTTGCTGTCCATCTGGGGTTGCCTACAGAGAGGGTGGGCAGCTGCTTATCACTAAGACAGTGGTCTTTGTGGAGGACAGCTAACAGACATCATTTGGTGGCTCCAAGACCCCCTACTTGCCAGCTCAAGGGGAACTTCAATAGACTGAACTGCATGGATTCAGGCTCTCTTCTTAGCTTTCTGTGACAATGGAATCTCCCATAATCCATGTGGGTTAATATTTTAACCCAGCTTTGGAGACTTGGTATTGAGATGACAATCTGCTTACTTGCTTTAGTTTTTGTAAAGGCTTTAAGGGTCTGTTTCATAAAGCAGAGAGCTAGTTAATGGAATCCTCTTAAAATCTAGTGTTTTGAGCCTAACGTACTACTTAGACTAATTGGAGACTTAATTTATCCCAAAACTTTCCCACTATCTTTTGGTTCCTGTTTGCCCCCTTTACTTATGTGGCTAGGCTTCGTCTTCCTCTGAGACTCACTGATCCAACACACCATTGAAACAGAAACACATGTCAGACCTTTCGTACGTAAATTCATGACCCATGCCCTGAGTTACTGCCACCAAGCTGGCTAGAGCCCAAGACAGGACCATTCACTGGGGAGTGCTGTGGAGTTCTTTCTAGGAAGAGGGAACTGGAAACAGTTTCCATTTTTAGCACTGTTGGAAATACTGCCAAGCTAGAAAATGGATGTGACAGAGATGTCCACACACATGGAAAGGCTCTGACATGTCAGGTGATCAGCTGCTCTCCTTTCTCTGTGCAAACTCCATCCATCAGCAGATTACGTGTAAGGAAAAGGAATTTCCCTCTGGTTATGGGCACTGCCTAGATAGTCGTAGACAGGGATCCTCATGTTTCTGAGTCCTCCCTGCCTCTGATATGGATGGACTGATCTCTGTAGCTTGAGGAATGTGAACCAGCCAGCATAGATTACAGGATAGGGACGGGGTCTGAGATCTCAATGCCTTAAGGAACATGAAGTCTGCATTATATAAAAAAAAAAAATTATAAAAGAGATACAAAAAAATCCCAGGTGAACTGTGAAGACTTCTAGAACTGAAATTAAAAGTAGCAAGTGTTTGAGGTATGGTAGTAGGGAGAGTGTAGGAGGCTGGAGGACATGGACAAACACAGACAGGGGGAGACAGGGTAAACTAGTCAAAGGTAGCAAATGTGCTTGGATACGTAACCCGTCCGACTATCTACGTGCATTCCTCAGTTCCTGAGAACATGAAGTTTGTGTAGCGGTTGTTCCGTGGCAAGGCTGACAAAGGCAACAGGCCACACAAGATATCCGGGGTTTGAGCTGGGACAAAATACCAGCCCTCCCACTTTGATAGTGGGCATCCCCTTTTCCTCTGTGCCACTCTGCCTAAAGTTGCTTTTATTTCATGATTGAGATTGGTCTGATAACAAGAGTCAAGAGAGCCTAAAGGCCCAGGGAGAGAGCCTGCAAGGCCAGAAGCCAGGAGCTGAATTGTGCAATGTGAGTATCACCTCTCTGGTGAGTTAAAACAGCCCTGGGCTAGATAAGCCTGGGAGGATCTTATTTCTCTGAGATTGTTGCTGGGCTCCCAGGGCCCAGCACTGCTGTGTACATTTGTGGGAGAAGCTGCCGTGCAGGGAGAAAGGGCATCTCTGAGATTACATATTGTCTGAAATTCTTAATTATACATGCCCAGGAGAAGAAGACTGGAGGAGACTTTGAGAACTCTTAAAATATGGTCACGGACCACAGGGCTCCATGACAAAGCATGAGGCGATGAAATGATGCCTGTGTATGGATATGAGAGGACAGTAATTATCATTCATCTAACATCTGGGAAGTATGCTTTCCGACTCTCTAGAATATATCCTAAACATGGGCTGGGAGTTCAAAATCATAAGCAGTCAACCATTTATCTTTGTCTTCACTGTTTTATGTTGTCACTTAAACAGCATTTTGCTCATTCCAAATGGTCTTTTATAAGCAAAAGGTAGGCCAAAAAAGAAAAATCTAAAATACGTCTAGTTAAAACAAAATTTCAAAATTCACCCATCCCTATCAAAACACGTAGCTAACTAAAAACAAACAACAACCAAAATTATGACCAACATATTTTTTAGAACCACCCTAATTTTTTTTCTTAAGGCTAAGTCTGAATCAATGAATACATTTTAGAGAGTGTGTGAAATTTTTACACTTTTCACGTGGAGATTAGATCTTTTAAAATATATTTCTTGGTCGCTATGTCCATCTGAACAGCGGAAAATCAAAATTAACTGGACCATATCTACTTAAAATGATGAGCTAAGAAAAAAACATTTTAAAAGCAAAACCAAAACTTTTGCTAATATTCCACTCATGGGCTTTCAGAAGCATTTTATATTCCCGGGGGGAGCATTTTAGTCAAGCACAAAAATTTCATCAGGGAACTCTAGTAGGCATCAATAAACAACTCTGATGGAGACAAATAAAGAGTAAGATCAATTCAGAGCCAAGTTTACTGGCCACTTTTGACAAAATATTTGACAGAGGTTAACAGCACAGTAACTCCTCCTAACCCAAAATGCTAAGCTTGTGGACACAGACTTTAGAAAGAGATTACATGGTTTTTGATGGGGAAGTGGAAAAGTGACTGTTAAATTTGAACATGGCTAAATACAAGAAAATATTTACAGAAAAAAAAATATATATGGCCTTGTCTCTGAGCCAAAGGGTGTACCAACAACGGAGGCCTGACAGGCTTCACTGTGGGCACCTGCCCTGTGAGTTTTCCTGGTTCAGGAGGACCAAGAAGAATCTGACCATTATCAGAAAACACTTCCTGGCTTCCCACGTCCAAAGCAAGCAGCATGCTCCTGCCCATTTTCAGAGTGTGGGCAATGGTTTTGGTTTCAGCTTGGAAAATCTGTGACATTGGAGAAGGCTCCAAAAAGGGCAACTGAAACGACCAGAGGATCAGAGAAGCTTTTGTGTTAGGGTAGATTCAAAACAGTAAGATCTTCTTAGAGGATACAAGAAAACCTAAGTAACCAGACTCATATACATATACATGCGCACGGGCGCGCGCGCGCACACGCGTGCACACACACATAATGCATATATTCATAAATAGAATACACAAAGAAAGACTACTCATTTTAACCAAAACAAAATGAAATATAGCTTCTCAGATGGCTAGCGATCAAAATATCTCTGAGTGTCTTTTCTGGAGAAGAGTCATAAAATACAGATGAAAAAATTCCAGATCTGGTTTAAAGGAGGCTAAAGTTAAACAGTTAAAGCCATCTGATGGAGTTGAGCTGGGCTCTAGTGTCAAAAACCCAGTATGGGCCCAATGTGGCAATGAATATCATCTATAGGGAAAAATATGACCCCATAAGCCATCATAAAAACTGTCTGCAAGGTCACCCCATAAAAATTCTATCCCATAGTGTGCAAAGCCTAACTATGAAACTCTCCCAACATTATGGAAGTGAAAAACATGATTGAATTGTCCCGTGTCTAATTACTTAGGATAGATCTAGATGAGTAAAGGCAGATAATTATTGCATGTCAGATGTTCACGGAATGTGACAGACTTGAAGAATAAATATTTCAGTGTGTCCACAAATAGGAAAACCATGGTACACAGGAAGAGAAGGCAAATTAGAGAACGGAATAGAGACATCTAAACTACTTGGACTAGTTTTTATTTTACTTTAAAAGAAAAAGACTGTCAAAATGGTTTGGGTCTTGATTATGCAACTGCCTAAGAAAGCAGTTAACAGTTTAAGTACCCTCTGCTCTCAGTTGTCTCTGGATTTGGCCTAATCGTGACTTGAGCACTATGAACTAATATTTGCTTGTCCTCCATGCCTCCAGCTGATCACCACTCCCAAGGCTGAGAACAATATGTATGTGCAGCAGCGAGATGAATATCTCGAGAGCTTCTGCAAGATGGCCACCAGAAGGATCTCTGTGGTCACCATCTTTGGTCCTGTCAACAACAGCTCCATGAAAATTGACCACTTCCAGCTAGGTACTCTTCCAACATTTTATTGGTTTTGTTTATTTTGTTTGTTTTGATTGGTTTGGGGTTTTGTGAGTTTTTTTTTAGGGGGGGCTCTTATTTATGGTGGGACAGTTGTTATGGGAGAGGTCTTGGGTGGTGGTTGGAGGAAGTCAAAAGAAACAACGGGATGTTTGGAGGGTCCTCTGGTTGTGATGACAGAGATTCTACCTGTCTGTCTGTCTGTCTGTCTATCTATCTATCTATCTATCTATCTATCTATCTATCTATCTATCTATCATTTATCTGTCTGTGTGCCTGTCTGCCTTGCCTGCCTATCCAGCCATACCAGGAACATTCTGGCTTAAGATGTTAGCATTTTAAAACAATAGATATGAAAGGTGTAGGAAATGAGAAAAGTATGACATGATTGGGGATAATGAGAGAGGTGTGTGGACCCTCTTCTCCTGGCTCCTGGGTCCTCTTGCCTGTGAGCCATTCCATTTGACATGCCTACAGACTTTAGGCTACTGGTGATTCATCATACATGGGAACCTGCCAGACCCCCTAGATGCTGGCAAGCCTGAAGAGGGGATTAGCCCCAATTAGAAATTGTTGAGATAACTAAAAAGCCACTGAGAATATAGATTGGATTTCTCCCAAGTCCTTTCGGAGAGCCGAGGAATTTGACTGAACTTTAGAATTTTTACAGGTTTTCGTATTGATGTGTGAGGAGCATGAGGCACAGCTCAGGCTCAGGCAGCTGAGGTGTGATATGTAGCAGTTCCTGTGAGCATGTTGCAAGATTTACTGATGAGTCCAGTCTCACACTCAGGAGACTGGAACAGAGGCAATGATTTATTTTATAGTTCTTTTATCTATAAACCTTTCCATGTGACTGTGTGTGTGTGTGTGTGTGTGTGTGTGTGTGTGTGTGTGTGTGTGTGTAATTTTGGTCATTTTTTTTTACCCCAGCTACCCTCTCTCATACCCCTCCCTCTCTCATTGAAACTCTTCTTCCCACCAAAAATTTTCTTTTCTTTTAAATCTCTTCTTAAGTTTACTGCTTTTGTTGTTTAGCTATACTTAAAGTTCTCCATATTTATTCTTCTTTATCTTCTTTATTTTCATTATCCTCTATATTTTTCATAAAATATATTTCTTCTGAAAATATCAGAAAACATAGAAAGATATTTCCCCTATTAATTAGTATTTATACAAAATAATAGAGCACAGCTCAGATTTTTCTGATGCAGGATCTTGGTACAAATGACCCATCGGTCTTAATTATGTCAGCTTGATTTGCATATGGACTAGTTTTCTAAACTATTCACATTCAGTTGTAACAACAATCCTTAACATGTGACCTCTGGTCTTCACAAATCTTTTAATGTAAGATATAGTGGTGTAAGCATAGGCCCAGTGTTACACAGCAGCTCTCCAGAACGTGGCTATACATTTCCAGTTGTACATTCTCTTCCTTATCTCACCATCCCCGAGGTGACTGCAAAGGGAACATAAGCAGCATCCTTTCTTCGCCCTATCATAAGTTACCACATTTTAGTAACTGGTTTGTGAACTCTATCCCTCTGCCATGTGCTTGTCTGGGGAGAGAATAATGTCCTTAATCAAGGACAACAGCCCGATATGGTGACACAGATCTTTGATCCCAGCACTTGGAAAGCAGGGGCAGACATATCTTTGTGATCTGAGGGCAGCCTGGTCTACATAGTAGTACTCTGCCTCTCAGAGCTCCCAGGGACCCAACCACCAACCAAGGACTGTACATGGTGGGACTGAATGTTCTGGCAGCATGTGTATAGTAGAGGATTGCAAATTCGATCATCAATAGGAGGAAAGGACCTCGGCCCTGTGAAGGTTCTGTGCCCCAGTGTAGGGGAATGCCAGGGCCAATAAGTGGGAGAGGGTGGGGTGGCAGGCATGGGGAGGGGGGAGGCAACAGGAGTTTGTTCTTGTTGTTTTTGTTTGTTTGTTTTTTTTGGAGGGGAACCTGGGAAAGGAGAAATTTACATGTAAATAAAGAAAATATCTAATAAAAAAAAAGATACAGAAAAAAAAAACCCAACAACATCAAGTAAACCAAAATAGGGGAAAAGTAGTTTGGGAGGCCAGTAGGTCTACATCCAGAGTTACAGTTGATTTGTTATGTGATCTTGGACAGGTTGTATTTTTTTTTTTTTTTTTTTTTTGTCGTGAGTCTAGCCTTTAATAGCTGACCCATCTCTCCAGCCCAACTCCTAAGTCTTAGAACAAATCAAACCTACTTCGCAGGCTGTGGTGATGATGGAGTAAGATTGCGTATGCACACCCCTGCTGACGGTGGGAACCATTCTTATAGCTAGCTTATCACCACCACTGGATCTGGTGAGCAGTGTAGTTTGATCCAAGTAGTTTAGAGATCAAAGGAGCCGTCACAATTGTCACCAGGAAAACAATTGCTATTGCTTTCTGCTAATTACAGAACGCTGGCTCGCAAGTGCTCTTTCTGGTCAGATTGCAAGATTGCATTAGTGCTCTGGGTGATCAATGAGGAGCCCAAGAGACGAAAAACATAAAGGCATATTTAGCGGTTAACGAGGATCCAAACCATTTGTTTCCTGGAGTTTCACATAGTAGCTTCAGCCAGCCGGCTTCATGATACTCCAGATGTCTAGAAAGGAACTAGACCTCGAATCTAGCAGAGACCAGTGCTGGCAAGTGATAAAAGTCCTCCTCAGCCAGGTGTTCTCTGTCAAATGTGCTACCTACCAAGTCTTCCACAAAGCGCTCTCATTCCTTAGTTCCGAGGAGTTTGGGAAAGTCATTATATCTTCTTCATCAGCCTTGGTGTAGTCATATTATAAGCATCTGGTACTGCCTTGGAAACTTTTTTTTTCTGGTGTTTTCTAGAAATCTGGATTGAATATGAACTGTGGGGGCTGAGGGATTTTTCTTTTTCTTTTTTCTGATTTATTGAAAAATCAGGTCTTACAGTTTGTGTCTTCGTCACACAGAGTGACAGCACTGGTCTGCTTTGAAAGAGGGGGAGCTCTTTTTTTCTTTCACCTAATTCCTGGAAGGCCCTTCCATCCCTGTGTCCCAGGTTACCCTTATGAGAAAGGCTTGCAGCTCTTTCAGCCAAGACTGGCATTCACTTATGGGAAAATAAAGTTTGGCATGAACTAGAGTCTTAGTGAACCAAATCCCAGCTTTGTCTGATTTTCAGCCTGAGATCTGTCCAGTAGCTTTACTTCTCCTTAAATATGAAGCAAATACTCTCTATTTCTCCAGAATTTTACTGGCCCTTGAAAGCAAACGCTGATAACCATGCACAATGTGGATGCCTGCATCAGCTGGTCCATCTTGTTAAAGTTGGAACATCTGCTATGGGCCTACAAACACTAGGAAATTAAACTTAAGGTGTCAGACATTAGTCTAAAGAAAGTCACAAGGTTTGGGCAAATCCCAGTGCTCATATGTGTTTGCCAACAGAGAAGGATATTATATGTGAGATACTAAAATGGATTCACACATAAACGCTTTCTTTATTGTTCCTATTTAAAAAGTCACTCTAGAATATTGGTGTGTATGTTGAGTTGAAAGATCATAGAATTGGTCAGTTAGGGAGAAGTTTTTGGGTACTGGTTCTTTAGTAAAGGATACAATGAGAAGGAGATAGAATACAGCAGGTGAGAATTTGATTTCCCTAAAAAAAAAAAAAAAAAACCCATAAACTTGGAATATATTTTTACATTTGTATTGGTCCCCACATATTAGGGGCTAAAACTCAAAGGATACTTTAAGTCCCCCACCCACCCCAGTGTGTGCTCTTACCAACTGGGTTATTTCCCCAGCTCTGCTGGCTTCCTCTGAGGGGTGAGTGTTTAAGGGTCATTAGTAAAAAGGAGATAGAAAAACTGATGGGTGTGGGATACAGTAGAAGAAGCGACAAAGTTTTTGATATAAATAAGGAATGCACAGAGATGAATTTTAAACTAATGTTTACAAATCAGAATGACAGAACACATTCTAGTCTACATGGTTTTTTGTCTTCGATTTTCCTGAAGAGAATTATGTTATATGGTAAAGCTCACAATATCAATACCCATAATAATCCCCACCACCACCACCACACACATACACACACACACACACACACACACACACACACACACACACACAGTCTGCTTTCCCTTTGAGGCAGTCCAGAAACACTGATCCTCTGACTCCAAACGCTGCTTTCATCTGTGGTCACAGCATCTGCCAACTGCCCTTCCTAGACCCATCCACTCTTAGTGAGGCAGGAAGCCTAGGTGAGCGGGTGTCCACAGTGTCGCGGGGTTTCCTGTGTCCTCAGTTTCCGACGAGCAAGGATCTAAATGCCCAGCAGCCATTCACTCCTCTTACTCTACCGCCTGCTCTTAACATCTAATGTGTCACTGATGATCAAGGGGACAAGAGTACTGGAGCCAAATATGCAAAGCAAGTCACTGGACACTGTGGTGGACACCTAAGTGGTTCCCTGTCAAAAGATGAGCAAATACAAACACCATGCTCTACAAACCCAGAGGATTTCAGTAGCCGTTAAGAAAAATGAAATTTGTGGGAAAACGGATGCCACCAGAAATCATGCTAGGCACAAGAAGCCAGACTCATAAAGACAGCTAATATTTTCCCTCATGTGCAGAAGCTACATTTAAACTTGTATGTGTGTGTGTGTGTATATATATACACATAAAAAGATAGAGTCTTCCAACCACCATAATCAAAGATAACACCATAAATGACATAAAGGGTGGGTTTATTAATGGAGAAGCCTTGGAAAATAAAATTTATGTCATTCTAGTTTTGAAAACTGAGATATTTTATCTTCATCTAACTTTCATTGTTGATACATTTTATACTATTTATATAAGAAGTTGTCCATTGAAGTTTCTTGAATCTGTGCCTGATTCTTTTATGCATTATTCCCTGCCCTCTGCGGGCAACTATATGTATTTGTGCTTCTTTATGAAAGTATAAGTATCTATTTTCTATTTGTTATATATAAATATATTATATATGTGTATATATCTATAAAACATACACACATATATATACACATAGATATATAAGGAGGGAGGGAGAGAGAGAGAGAGAGAGAGAGAGAGAGAGAGGAGAGAGGGAGGGATAGCTTCCTGGAATTCCAGATGTGCACCACCAATGTATTGAAAGAGGCCATAGTTGCAGCAATTGGAAATAGAGATCTCCGCCGGGTGGTGGTGGCGCACGCCTTTAATCCCAGCACTTGGGAGGCAGAGGCAGGCAGATTTCTGAGTTCGAGGCCAGCCTGGTCTACAGAGTGAGTTCCAGGACAGCCAAGGCTACACAGAGAAACCCTGTCTTGAAAAAAAACCAAAAAAAAAAAAAAAAAAAATAGAGATCTCGAGCATAGTATGGGTCGATTACATTAATGGCCTTATATGCTATGATAAAAGTTCCCATTTTTTTCTGGGAGAGAGTGGCTTTCTGTCCTTTGAATGCATTACAATTAGCTAGGAAACCTGTTTAGACACAGCTCACTTGGCCTTACTATGAGTGATTCTAATTTGATTGGTCTGGATCCAAAGATTGTAATGGGAAGATTTCTATTGACAGTGATGAAAGTTGGCAATAAATTCCACTCTTTAGAAAAAGCCAGCGATGATATGGAAGTGCAACAGGAGATGGTGAAATGATTCCTGCATTGGTGAAGGGCTTTATATATGCACCATGCAGTGCTTTCCCCAAGGAAATATGGAGTTCACCAGGATGGCCTGTGCACATAGATTCAGGTCACCTTGAATGGCATGCGCTAATGTGGAGGGGTTACATGAGCTTTTGTAGGGATAGAACAAAAGAACGCTCATAAGTCAGTGTACTTATCAAATACATTGGTGGGAGATCAGGTTGGTAAGGAACATCAGGGCAATCTCTTCTATAGTTTTCAGATGTCATGTATGTGTGTGTCTGTGTCTGGAGTCTTTGTATGTGTGTGTATGTGCGTGTGTCTGTGTGTGTCTGTATGTATCTGTGTGGGTCTGTGTGTGTGTGTGCGTGTGTCTTTATGTACATATTTGTGTCTGTGTGTCTGAGTCTGTTTCCGTGTGTGTGTTTGTGTCTATGTGTGTCTATGTGTGTGCCTATGTGTGTCCATGTTTGTGTCTGTGTGTGCTCCTGTGTATGTATGTTCCATTATGTGCCATTCTGTGTAATGATCAGAGGTTGATGTCAGATTTCTTCTTTAATCACACTTCACCATTTCTCATGTTCTCTCTCTCTCTCTCTCTCTCTCTCTCTCTCTCTCTCTCTCTCTCTCTCTCTCTCTCTC